>JASANE010004350.1:0-17189 GCA_030248225.1 Trileptium ribeirensis | reverse complement strand
GCATTGTCCTCTGGGGAAAACCATTGCGTAGGGTTGAGGTGAACACCAGTAAATTTAATTATTTCAGCCATATAGTTATTTGGAGTCGAAACTTGCGAGTCACCTCCAAACGATGCACTATCATCACAGATCGAAGTCGGCGGATTTTTGCTCAGCTGGGGGTGTGATCCTCCAGCTCATTTTGGTTACTCGGGGGCAAGGGGACACCTACAGGTATTCCGGTCAGTCGTCCTAACGATATTAGCGCACAGCAAGATGTCTACTGAGTAAGTCGTCCATGTGTTCGAAGATCAAACTCAAAGGTATGAGTAAAATGATTCCGAGGCAACATTCGGTGAAAGCAGCAAAGACCTTAAACTCAAGTTAGTGTGCCTAGAAATTTGATCCGTCTTTTATGATCCCAAATTTTCTTAACTCGATAGAATAGAAGAAATTCTCGGGGCTTCCTAAAGCCCGACGAAGGCTAGTCCCCCGTCACTAATCTGCAGTTCTGTCCAAGCTCAAACACGGCATGAGCGTTGGACGTTCAACTAAACTATAAGTTTGTAAAGCAAAACAGCAAAATCATCGAACGATTCCCTACTTTCCGTGGCATACACCTTCAAGAAATTTTACCGTGGTCGGCTCAGGAAAAGTCGTGGATCCTAACTCAAAGGAAGCAAGTCATGTAAAAAGCCTGGACGAGAAGCGTCCATTTTGTTGTGCCTTACCTAAGACCAGCCGGTTCGTGCAAGTACGCGAATGACGACTGCAATTGCCTCCTCGTCAGCTTGTTTCAAAGTTGGTTTGACACCACGAATATGTTGGACTCGTCTCCCGTCTGCTACCTGTAAAGCGCAGCGCAATTTATACTTTGACATTCCGAATGTTTCAGCGCATTTTTTCATTGATCCGAACTCATGAGCGCGAGTTTTCCACGCTTCCACCATAAGTCGTACTGTTTGTGTGTTATTGCAGGGCTTAACGACCGGACGGTAGTAACAATAACGTTTAGAATTTTGGGACATTATTATTATTATTAGCAGCACAGTATATTTATTCTGAAAATAAGTTAAAAAGTGATAAAGGGCGCGGATAATCCGTCATTTAGTCGGATAGTCCGCGTCCTTTTTTTTGAAGATCCACTTCCTTTTTTTACCGAACGCTGTTGTCTTCCTTTTTATTTGAGAACGACTAAACAAATTTTTTCGTCAAAAAATCGGAGTTGTAAATACCATTTATCAGTATTGTAGACGTTAGATTTTATCTGCGTTAGTATTTAGCAACATTTCTTGTGTTGTTTTGCCTTACGAGACCTTTGTCATGACAAATACATGCCCATGAGGTAACTTTAAAAAAGGTTGGTATGTTACCGTATTCATAGCAAAAATTCGGGAAATTACGTTTTGAACTTTTTTTCTCCAACTGAAATACTTAAAAATTCAGTTACATAAGGTAACTGCTAGAAACCGCTAATACATATTTTAGAATTTCAAAATCGTCATTTGGACGAGTAGCGACTGAATAATGGCCATCCGATTTTTTAGGGCTAGTATGTCAAACTTTTTTATTAGCGAACCCTACTATAGATAGTATTTAATTTTTTTTAATTTTGTATATGTATTTTATTTATTTTTTGTTTTTTTTTTATTTTTATACAAAATTTATTGACTGTATAGAGAAGGTCAATTAGCCCTCTTGCTCAGAATCCTGACCGTCACCATCGGCGGCCAGGCCCATTCGGATAGCGACGGCCTTCGATCAACTCTTTCCAAATTATAGTGCGATTTTCGAGCTAGCAGTAAATTTTGAATTAACCAGCGATCGGTGCCATGGGGTTCCGCTCGGAGAGGGCCACAGATGACGTTCCAAAGAGGAAATGTATCAATGTCTGGCCGCGGTGGCTGTTTGAAAAAATGTCCTGAGCCTTTCGCATTTGGAACGGCAGTAGAACATAAACAGTCGAAAGTCAAGTGAATAACCTGCCCACAAATCATATTTCGTCCAACTAACTTGCCAACAAGTAAAGTTTCTCCCTTCTCTTTCTCGTAGATGATAGCATACCATTGGCCAATTATATCGGCTTCTAGTGCTCCCGAACCAAGAGACTGCCACAGATCTTTGACGGATTCCATATAGGCCGCTTGAATTTCATTTCTCTCCTCTTCGCTTACTTCATCCAATGATTCTTCTGATTCGTCTTTGGAGCTGTAGCTACATCGACTTTCACTACTATCGTCAGATGTTGATGGTCTACGTTTTATTTTTTTTCCGTTTAGCAGGAGCAGCAACGGATTTTCCTTTCTGAGAACCCGGTCGTGCGGCCTTGGCTTCGGCAGCAGCCTTCGCAGGAAGAAAATATTCGTCGCTCGTGAGAACAGCTGCACGACCTCGTGCTCGTCCGCGGCCTCCTCGGCGAACCAAAGGAGTAGCTGACTGAAAGCCTTGACTGGCCCGGCATACATCAGCTAAGGAAGTGTCAGATGGACTGCTAACATCACTCTCACAAACTAATCCAATCTCCCAACTTGCCTTAAGGACCCAAGTGCAACCGCTTGGTAGTTGCTGTCGCGGTTTTGGCGGAATAGTAGCGTGTTCTGGATCGTTACATGCATACACTGGTGTGGAGTGGCGTGGCGGTACTGATGGTGGCTGTGAAGGAACTGGGCTTTGCGCTGTGGCATCGGCCGTTGCAGGTGTTGATTCACTCTCTGAATGTGTCCCCGCTGCTACAGACTCTGTTGGATTTACTTCCGGTTGTGGTTCTTTGTCTGGTAATGCCAGCGACCGTCTAACATCGCGCCTTTGCTCAGTCTCCTGCACCGTATAGGCGGGCATATCTGGCAGTCCGTCGGGATTCAAAGAACGGCCGCGCTTGAGCCAGTCTTCATATTGCTCAACTAAAATTGGATGAAAACGATTCGCTGGATACTTGTTGTGGTCAACACGGCAAATACCGACTTCACGGAATCCGCTTTTTATGTTGTTTTCAGTTAATCCTCTTCGCGAGCACTGGGAAAGCAAAGTACAAAATGTTCCCTTGTCGATATATGCTTTTTTCTTCTCAGCAAAGTGCCTTCGTAATTCCTCATCCCACCGAAGCTTCACCGGTGCAAAACAGCAAACGTCGAGAGGTTGAAGCAGCTCTGTCGTGTGTGCGGGCAGCATTAACAGATGTACATCATGACGACGAGCGTGCTCAATTACGGGAACAAAGTTGTGTGAAACATGTCCGTCAAATATTAGAATCGCGGGACCATCACATCTTGATTGGATCCACGGGACGATTTTCTCCTTGAAGTGTTTCAGGAATAGATCTGCAGTGATCCAACCGTTTGGCGAAGTATCGTAAGCCATATCGGGTGTCTCGGTTGGAGTTCCTTTCCAGTCATTTCTCATTTCTGATTTCGCCCGATGAATAACCAAAGGATCCATACAGGTTCCATCAGCGCATACTGTAGCGAGAACGGTGGTATTCGTTCTGCCAGCACCACCGGTTACAACAACAGTTTGTTCACCCCTGATACCAAGAACAGTCGTTTTCCTGGCATCGTGACAGAAGGAAGTTTCATCGCACGATCTGGGCGCCCTTGTAATCCGTTTTCTCTAACCAATTCTTCCAACGTTTCGTAAAAATCCATGATTAGAAACTTATCTTGTGTTGCCTGGTAACGAGCCAGCTGCATAGTTGCTAGTTTGTGCAGGGAAAACCCATGACGCTTTCGGAAAAGCTTCAACCAGTCCTTTCCAGGAAGCTGATCAAGAGCTGGTTCATTAGGATTGGCCCAACGTTTAACACTCCGATAATCTGGATCAAGCTTTATCCAGGTTTGCACCATCTGTGGAATAGATGCCAACGTTACAGGAATACGGCTTCTTATAATTTCTTTAAGCACTGTAGCTAATTCGGTCTCTAATTATGGACTCAAGACTGTGGTCCTGCCATATTTCGGCGATTTCTGAGGCGTGAGATTTTGGCGAATTCGAATCTCTTTCTTAAGTTTTGTACTAGAAACACCAGTTTATCTCGTTATCTGAGAGAAACTTTGATTAAGTACAAGTCTACGGTGAACACAATCATCTATTACTGCCTGTGAGTGCTTCGGGCCCTTTTTACGATAATATCGACCGGTCATAATAGGATAATTTACTGTTATTCCACGTAATTATAAATCAAATATGCCTGAAACGTAAGTTTGCATATGTAACAAATAAAGATAAGGGTTGAAAACAGCTTCGCTGTCAATTCCGCGAATTTCAGACATGATTAATTTCTTAGTTTGTTCCACGGTACACTGTATGTATTGACATAGAAGAATACGGTGTCAAAAAAAAATTAAGGCAAGTCAAAAAAAATAAGGACAGTCGAAAAATAATAAGCCTCTATTTTTTTTGACTCAAGGTGCATTTAAGTGCTGAAATGTGAGTCAATAAAAAATAAAGTCATTATAGCGTAGACTGTTGAGATAATTTGGAAATAAGCGTAACAGCAAATAGAGCATCAAAATAAAAGCTTGCATGTCAGTTTCTGTAAGTTTATCATATTTGGCTTAAGAACAACAGCTCAATGTTCGGGGGTATGCAGTCAATGTTCGCTAACGGGTAAAAATATCAATTTTTGCGGCTCTCTCAGAACAGCCTGTAGCAATGAATAGTAACAATCCTTGTTCGGAACAGAAGACCCATCGCTTACTATGGATATTATCCGTTTTCTTTTGCAGCCATTCTTTCTCCACTACAGAGCCTTATCTTTTTTTGACGTATTTGACCCTTATTTTTATTTGACACCCGGACTATACGCCTTTCCTTCTTCATCAGTAACGGATTTCTCCAAATCGATTTCGGCAGGCAGTTCGATACTGTTCACATGCACGGTTTGGCGTATCACTTGTTCTTGAAATTGTTCGACGTTGAACCGTCGTTGTTATTTCTTTCTTTCTTGAACTTCCGTATCCACAAATGATTTCGTTTGTGGATTCTTTATCTGAATTTCACCGGTCCATGATTTGATTATCGGTTTTCCTCTTTTTGCAACGGTAATCCATTCCGCTTGTTCTTTTTCTTTTCTTGTTTGGTTCTGCGCTTCTTTTTGCTTGAACCGGTCGATCGCTCTTTGTGCTTTCTCTTCGTCAACCACTGTTTTCACGATCGTTTCTTCGACTTTCCGTACCAATGGTTGATCTTGAATTATTTCCATCTCGACTGTGTTTAGGTTGCACACCGGTATCATGATGTTAACTTCTTGCACTTTGACAATACTATACGGTATTGCCAATCCATTATTGGTTTTCAACAATGGTTCCACTACTGCCGTGTCACCTTCTTTTGATCCTTCCGGAATCTTCATTTCGATGAACTTCGCTGACCATGGGGGATCACTTGTCTGTATGAGCAATTGCAGATTTCGACGTGATGGTCATCTTCTTGGCTGATCGTTCCCATTTCCTCAGTTCTCCAACAATGTGGTATCGGTTGACCATTCATCTTCATTGGTAGTTGTTGGTAGTCGATCACCAATTCGAATGCTGCCAGGAAATCGTGTCCATATATTGCAACTTTCGGAAAGTTCCTAATGAACCGTATCTTCCATGCTTTCTTCTCGAGATGGACTTGTACTAAGAAGTATCCTACCGCTCTTTCTGTTAGATCCCCATTGAATCCAACTGCGCATAGTGCGATTTCTTTGAGTGGTAGATGCTTGAAATGTATTTCGTATTGTTCTTCATTAATGATCGTTATTTGCGATCCCGTATCGACCAAGCCTCGGAGCTTCTTGTTTGCTTCTAGGTACGCCCTGATGTAGTTCCTTGACAGTGCAGTCGGATCTCTGCATGGTTCATGTTCTTCTGATTGATCCACTTGTTTCACTTCCATGAACGTTTCTTTCTTTTCGTCTACAGATATATCTTCTATTTTCTCGAATTTCTTTTGAGTATTCTCTTTTCTTTCTGCTCCGCTCACTTTTGATGGTTGATTGTGCATCATTTCGTCGATTGATTCGGTCGACTTGACAATATACGATATCGCTTTTGAGTCTGTTGTTGATTTTCCGTTCAGGTTTCTCTTGTACTTTGCCCCGCGTTTCTTAGGGCACATCGTTCAGTTCTATGGCCCAATCTTCCACAATTGTTACACCTTGATGGTTCCTGATTCATCAGCGTTTGTCGGTTCTGTTGCTGTTGATTTGCCACCGGTATTGCCATTCTTTGTTGCTGCTGTTGCCAACTCATTTGCGGTTGCATCGATTGTTGCGGTACTTGCATGGGTTGCATCATTTGCAGCATCAGTTGTTGCATTTCCGCTTGGCTATAGTACGGTTGCATTGGTTGTTGATAATTCATCCCAGTTTGCATTGCTATCATCGGTATCGGCGTTACCCATGGTTGTGCAACTTGTTGCTGTTGTGGTCGTCGTGGTTGCATCGGTTGATTGTTCCACCGCTGCGGTCGCCATTGCATGTGCGGTCTTTGTATTCTGGGTCGCCCTATCCATTGACCCATGCTTGGTCTCGTTTGATTAACATTCGGTTGGCCCAGTCGATTGGATTGGACCACCCGATATCTTGGTCGTTGTTCGCTTACGCCTTCTAATTCTTGAGTCATTTGTTGATCGAGATTCTCCACCGCTTCAGCTTTCTCTGTCAATGTTGCAACGGTTTCTTCCTTTGTCAAGCATAATCGATTTTGGGTTTCGTTCTTTAACCAGGCGATCAACGCGGACTTGAAGACTTCTTCAACAGTTCGTTCAGGTATGCCTTTCGTGGTCAAGTGTGTTGCTGCATAGACCGTAGTCCATCAACTAAATGTTTGACCGTTTCCGTTTGCCGTAGACTTTGTAGCTTGATCATGTGATTCGTTAACGTCTCCGGCACATCAAATCTTTCCTTGAACTTCTTAACCAGTTCATTATAGTTGCTGAGTTCTTTAGCGTTTTCCAGTGTCAGTACTTCCAAGTATTCTTCTGCCTTTCCACGCATTTTCACCTTCACGAGTAGCAACTTCTCTTGTTCGTCATCTATTGAGTGTTGAGCCAGCGCTTTCTCAAGTTCTTTTCGAAATTTCTGGAAGCTTGACGCACCCTTGTACGGTTGTAGATTTCGAACTTCGTTCTCCATCTTGACCATAATCGCGCGACCGATTGGTTGTTGCATTTTACTCGGAACCTGTTGCGTTTTTTTGGTTGCCACTTTGATCAACGCTTCGATCATTTTTGTTATCAGGTCGTTGTTTTGTTGTGCTTCTTGCACTTGATTCATCGTTTGACTCGTTTTTGTTACCGTTTGTTGTGGTTGATGGTATTGGCATACATAAGGTGTTGCCGTTAACCAAAGGTGCTCCCGGATTAATCATCGAGTTGCTTCCCGCGAGTGGAATTTGATTGTACTGTGGTACCATGGGTGTTGCACTGTAATATCCATACGCATCGTTTTGTATTACACCGGTTGTTGTAGGTTGCACTTGGTTCCATGTGCTCATCGTTTGAAACGCCCCACAATTCGTTGTTACGCACGGTGTTTGCATTCGGTTATATCCATTTACGCTTTGGGTTGCACCGAAACTTGTTGTCGTACTCGAAATTTGTAGCTGGTTCCATGTGTTCACCGTTTGATTCTTTATATTTATAGCGGTTCGCTCTTGAATTGCACCGAAATGTTCGTGATTCGTTTTAAATTGTTCGTGATTCATGTAGAATTGGTCTCGCTTTGTGTCGCATCGGTATGATTCGTGCCAATCGATATTGGTTTACAGCGCATTTGTTGTAATTTGCACCTAATTGTTCCGGGTTTGCATTGGATTGCACCGAATTGATCATAATTTGTGTAGATTTGGTCATCGTTTACGTTGAATCGGTTTCGACTTGCACCGGTTTGTTCTTTATTCGCACCGGATTGATCGTAGTTTGTCTCGGTTCGCGTTGAGTCGTGTTAGGGTTGCACCGAATTGGTCTTTTTTGCACCGAATACATCGTTATTTGCACCAAACTGAACGTGGTTCGTGGCATTTTGATCACGGTTTCCACTGAGTCGTGTTTGAGTTGCTCTACGTTGGTCATTCATTGCACCGAATGAGTCGCAATTAACATCAAATTGATCTTGGTTTGCGTTAGGTCGCATTGGTTTTGCACGTGTTCGTTCCGTGATTGCACCGAAATAGTCGTCGTTTGTATTGAGTTCGCCTCGGTTTATGTTAGGTTGCTTTTGGCTTGCACCGAATTGCGTTCGATATTCATCGATTGTTGGTCTATTCTTATCGTTTTTGTTCGGTAATTGCTCGTAGACCTCGACTGTAATTCTTATTGCACCGATTGTTTCTTGGTCATTAATCGTAATTGTTGTCGGCTGTACTTGCTCCGACTCTTTCTCGTTGTTCGGCATCATTTTTACTTGATTTTGATCGAAAAATCTTCGTATCTCGATTCCTTCATCTTTATCAGTGCTTTGCGATTCCTTAATTGGTTGAGCTGGTGGAATTTCTTGTTCGTCTTAGTTGTAACTTTCGCATAGTTGTTGCAACTCTTTGGTAAAAGTTGCATGGTTCTTTATGAATTGCAACTGCTTTTCTTTTTGTTGTTACAGTTTTCGTATTGCTTCTCGCGTTTCTTTTTTGCGGTCTTGTGTTGTTGCGAATAATCGGTTGTTGCTTTGTTCTTCTTGAAACGTTTCGGTATACGTTTCTTGTAAGCTTCTTCCTTTTTGTTGTTGCTCTTGGCTTTCTGGTTCGATTGTGCTCGGATCTGGTTCTTGAGTTGTTTGCCTGGGGGCTTTTGGTTCTTGCATTGTACTCGGATTTGTCGTCGTCGGTTTTCCGTTTTCGACGTTCTTTTCTTTTGTTGTCGATTCTTTCGGGATTGCTGCGCTAGATGGCGTTCTCTGAAGTGGCATTTAATACTTTAAAATATAAACAGGCTTGCGTAAAAACGTCCTGGTTATGTGAAATACTAGTTGCTACTACCGTATAAATAACTTCTATTTTGGCTTCTGCCTTATCTGGCTTAGGGGGTTACTTTTTGAATTTTTGCAAAATACTGACCAATTATATTTTATTTTTAAAATGTCCCACTTTTACACAGCATCGTGGTCAGCATGTTTATATTATTTTGTTTTCTTGGGGGTACGGGTTTGTGGGGGATTTTTCCTTATGTCGGCCATCGGAATTAAAAAGGGCACGGGATTCGTTACCAAAAGATTGTGTGGTTCCAGGTGTGGTCAATAGTATGTCGGTGGGAAACTTGGTACGGCGCGCGTCTTTCTTGTTCGTGAGCAATGCTCGTGCCTTATATTTTGAGATGCGGCGTGATCCTTGCTCGGCTCTACGTGCTCGAGTTTTAGATAGTCGGTCAACAGACACAGATATAAAACGTTTATTACAAATGATAGAACATTAGGCACTGCTACACTGTCTATCGCTTTTAACACTAATCTTGATAGTCGTACCCAAATACGTATTCTCCTCTATGCTCAGTTCAAAAAGCCTCGGTACCGTTCCTTCACGCAGACTTCACGCTACTTTTCGATACCGTTACTTGAGCGATCGTTACCAAAATGACAGTACTTTCCTTGATTACTGAATTGCTTTCAGCTCACGCTAGTACCTCACCAGATTTTATTGCACAGTTTGACTCTATTTTTGCACAGCCTGACACCACAATACTGCACAGCCTGACGCTCCATTCTCGTTGTGCACTTTGGCCACTACTTTTCGGTACTCTCGATGATCACTATCTAGTATTCTAGTTCTTAGGTTAAGTTAAAACTACCAAGTGTTTGACCTAGTCCTTATCCCTAAGTTATGAACCCTATTGTTTAAGGGTTACACTTGAGCGATAGTGATTGTGGTTTAGCTTTATCTGTTACTTTGCTTTCGTTATGGTTTTAACACAACAAACTCTCGAAAGGCGAGTGAAACATGCGACTATGTAATTACCTCAAGCTAAGCCTTAGATTTACGCTAATAATGCCAGTTATTTTACACAGGACGACACCGGACTGCTGCCAGACCACGTTATTAAAACTGTACAGAAGCGGTCGACTTCTATGCAGTTGAAGTTTGCTCAATGTATGCCTCCGGACGGATGACGATACTGGTATTTTATTTAGGTAAGGTGCTCAAGTTGTTGGTCGTCCGAACCAGTCCCCTTGCTCACCCGGTCTTCTCAAGAATAATGTTTCCACGCCGACGACACCGGAAGGCTGCCAGAAGACGCAGTCACACTACTAATATTTTCGAGTCCCACCTGTACTCTCGCCCTGACACAAAGGGGCCGATAAATTTATAGTATTACTAAACTTAATAAGTTACTATTTACCTATCGGCCTTATTATAAGAGGCCTATTGCCACTTCTATCGATTTCATGAGGAAAAATATTACTAAATAAAATAATACTGGAATAGGGTTACTTATTTGTGCTGACAGCCATCGCTCCTGCTTTCACTCTGAACGGCATGTCACTCTGATTCGTAAAAGCCAACAGAAAAACCAAGCGTTCTTTGCGCGCCAATATTTTGACAACCCGTTGAGTTAGATTAAAAGTGTCGGAAACCCGAGTTTATGCGTTTCCTTAGATATGTATCAACTGAGCGAAGGGCCGAGTATAAGCTCCTTCTTTTCCACGTAGACAGACGGTGCCCGAAAATTTTTACGATACAAAATCCAAACCAGAAAAGCAAGCTATAAATCCAGTGATGTCGTTAAAATACTTTTCCTCAACTCCCCAGGCCTTCAGATAATCAAACTATCAAATTCTGGGCCGAAACCTGGCTTCTCGATTTTAACGTCTCTATGTTTGCGACTCTCTACTGTGGCTTTAACAATCCCCGTAATACTTATAGAGTACGGGGACACCATGTGGCTAGCTGTGACAGTGTGTGTGATCTTGGTGTTTGGATCAATCATGACATGAAAGCATCCGGCCACTGTGCTGCCATAGCGGCAAATGCAACCACAGTTGTATATACGTCTTATTGCTCGTACATTCCGGTACATATCCGGTCGCAATTTCTTGCTGCTATAGAAGAGTCTTGTCCGCCCTCGTCTGGAATTTGCTATGGCAGCCTGGAGGCCTCACTATAAACGAGACGTTTTTGAGCAGGAAAATGTCCAACGACGAGCAACCAAACTTATCCCAAAGTTGCGCCTATTGTCGTACAAACAACGTCTTTAAGATTTGGGCTTGCAGTCTCTTGAAACCCGACGTCTGCGAAATGACCTTGTAATTATGGACAAGATCACGAAAGGACTGGTCGATTATCCGTATAATAACCTTTTCGACCTGGCGCCCCAGTTGGGCCTCCGTCAGCATGAACTTAAAGTATCCCGTGGTGTTGCTCGTTTGGATCTTCGTCACCATTTCTTCTCATTGAGAGTGGCTCGAATCCGGAATTCACTTAGCGATCATGTGGTCGGTTCTACCCCAGTGGAGGTGTTCAAGAGGCGCCTCCACGTCTCCAAAGTGATTCCTGCACTCTGATTCGCTTGCTGCTCCAGGCTGTTTTGTTTTATAGGGCAGTGCTGCAACGACAAAACAACCACTTGGTCGGGGTTTCTTTTCATACCGGTGTCAACCAAGCATGTGCTATAACCAGCTGCCTATTGGAATGCTGTGATACCTGGTATGGATACCAGGTAATAAACCAGGTAATAAACTATAATACACTAAACCAAAAGCCGTAAATAGCATTGATTCAATTACTAAACTATTAGCGAAGTGATCAAGCTGACGCAAATTATAAAATTTAACACAACATAGTGTAAAGCCGGAATTGTTCGACCACAGCCACACTCAACAAGTTCAGAGCTCGACTGATCTGTTACAACAAAAACAACCTAAATTGAACATAGCTAGTAAAAAAATAAAAGGAAAATACGCAAATTAGAAGAAAAGAAAGTAAGTTTAAAATTTTAGAATTTTATAAAACTTGAATTTCGGGGTAAACATATAATAAAGGATTTAGTGGAAAAAACAATAGATGCACCGGGAACCCCGGGGTAGCCTACCAAACCCGGACAATACACAAAATTTCACATATTTTTTAAAGTCGACACTAGCTATATATTTAAACGAAATACAATAAAAATAAGTATTAAACTTAGTAATATTAAGAGTGCATTAGGGAAGAGTATGACACTTCCCTGCAGTACTCACATGTTAGCTCGAGTTTAATGATACGGGCGCTTTCGACCTGACCTCATTCCAGTTTGTGGGGCGTCGAGATGCCCTGACCCCTCCATTTTCTGGGGGGTACCTCGGAGGGAATAGGTCGGACCCCTACCAGAAACTGGGGTCAGGCCGAAAGCGCCCGTATCATCAAACACGGTCTATCATATGAGTGCGGGGAAGTGTCATGCTTTTCCCTAATGCACTCTTGGTAATATTAATACTAAGAAACATTTACTACGGTTTAACTTAAATAAATATAATTTTAAATTTTGTGTGTAGTCAGATCCCTTTTCCTCTTCAAAATTTTCTCAATGTCCTGCTAAAATTTCCTAATACATCTTTTTCCAAAATTTCCAATACCCCGCCCATTTCTCTATAAACTATATCTCTCCTCCGCCCCACCTTCCTTTTCCAATTTTCCCCAAATCCATTTTTCCTACCCTAACAACATTCCTTTTCTTTCTCCCAACCTTTTCTCCTACCCTATTCGTTTACATAATTTTCACCTTTCTTCCTTTTTCATCTTATATACATTCTTTTTTCCCTAATTACCATTTTTTAGTCTCGGTAACCCTGAGCGAGAAGTAAAGCGAGTATCGCTAGAAGAAACAGGTTACAGCGGAGCGTTCGGGGGCGGCAAACCACGACTTAGGCTTAAGCTTAGTGTATATCTCATATATTAAGGACCTAAGCTCAGGCTAAAGCTAATACTTAGGTTTCGTATGCCGAGATTGGAATGACGTGCATCACACAGTAGCCCCTCAGGGTTACGTTGTTCTTTTTCCAATAGCCCCTCTCCTAAAAATTCTACTTTTCCTATTGCCCCTATTTTTGTCTATTTTTTCTACCCGTTTTCTCTAAAATTTTCCTTTTAACTAATTCCAGTAAATTTGCCCAATATTCCCTGCACTTCCACCTTTCCAGTATAACATATTCTCCTAACCTAGTTTTTACATATCTACTTCCCCTAACCTTCCCTTAAAAACATCTGTCTTATACGATTTTTCTTTATTCCCTGGATATTGGCACCCGTTACTTCTGCTAACCCCTTTAAATTCACAAAAACCTACACAAAATAATAAATTTTTTCTCTTCCACAAAGTAACCCTCACACAATCTTATTACTTTCACAATTTCTTCAAAAATACCCTTTAGTCTAGTCGAATTTTCTTGATTCTGCTTCTCCCTTCCTTCACCTTCCGTCAATTCTATCAATATTTACCCACTCTTCCCTGGCTTTTTGCCTCCTTCCCCATATTTTTTATCTTTTTCTGTCTTTTAACCTTTGACTTTTCTAAAGGTCCCCAATATCCTACCCTCATTTCTACTAAAGTTCCATTTCATTACAATTCTCCGGCTTTTCCTTTTCCTTTCTTCGAAGCTACTAAGTTTAATTTTTAATTCTTAGCATTTGTCTTTATTTTTGTTATACTAATAATTCTTCAGTTATTATCCTCATTTTCTAATAAATGTTTTACTTTTATTCTTAACAATTTCTTTACTTAATAAAATAAAGTAAATGTTCATATTATATACACAATATATATAAAAATATAGGGCCTGGCCCGGGGTACTAATGTTTTGCTGTCTTGGTGATTACACTTGTCGTTGCGTTTACTGAGTTTGTCGTATGTCGTACGCTTGAACGTGCATTGTTATTCGCTCACATTGTGAGGTTCCTTAGGGAACCGAGCAGCAGCTCCCATATAGCTCAGTGGTGTGCGTACACAAGTTTCATCCGTACGTTCCGATTTCGATCCCCGGCTGGGGCTTGAGTTTGTCAAACATTGCACGATATACAAATTAATTCCGGCATGAAAGAGTCAAATAAAAATTAGCCTATCGTATAACTAACCATTTCATGCCGGCTAGCTCCAAATGGACCTAACGCACATTTCGAGTCGTTGCGTTTACTGAGTTTGTCGTATGTCGTACGCTTGAACGTGCATTGTTATTCGCTCACATTGTGAGGTTCCTTAGGGAACCGAGCAACAACTCCCAGATAGCTCAGTAGTTTGCGTACACAAGTTTCATCCGCACGTTCCGAGTTCGATCCCCGGCTGGGGCTAGAGTTTGTCAAACATTGCACGATACACAAATTAATTCCAGCATGAAAGGGATATATGTTAGTTTATCATTGATAGCGTGAAGAACGGAGCCAGTTACATGTTTTTTCTTGCTTTTACTGTATGGACAGTTTTGATTGTAAGTTTTGCACGGCGGAGTTTTCTGGCGAGTAATTACAAATATGCATGTCGTTTTTTATAGTTGTCGCGAGAATGACTTGGCTCGTTTAGCTTTTTGAAGCAGTTAAACTATGGATTTTCAATATTTTTCTTCTTTCTCTTGGACCACGATTAAATAAACTTGTCTAGGGCTCTGTCGCTCGCACTTTCACTACGAACGCTGACTAAAACTTGCGCAGTCAAGAGATCGGCACATACATACTTAGGTTTTTAGCTTTGCTAAGAGTGTGTGGTGTCTTGTCGCTGTCCTGGCTACGCTAGCCTGGTGCCTTCATTGGCAGCAAACACCTTAATTGGTGAATCGCTGTGACACAACTCCTGAGTTTTGTATTGGTACTTTAGCTGAACTCAAGTCTGAGAGTAGAAAGGAGTCTAGTTACTGTGTTACAAACGAAAGTTGATGCGTAAATTTATTCTAGCATATTCGATATTTGTAGGGATAACAGATAACATCTAGTCATGTACAATCCTCATATGTGCTTGATATTATTTGTTGTTATATTGTACTTAGTTTATGGCTCGTTTACTATAAGTTGTGAGCAAGCAGACTAGCGTTGTCCGACCGTCATATTAGAATGATTGGACAATGTTATAGCAAGAGCTAGCTATACGTTTTTTCTTTGCAACCGTATTTGTAATAACCGGTGACGCAGCTGCATGGCGCAACTTCCTAACACCATGCCCATACGACCCCGGCTATCGTAACCTCAAGGGTGGACCGTGAATACTAAATTTTGAACCTATTCTTGGTCAGACCCAAGAAGCTACGCAGCTTAGTAGGCCGCAGGCGCGCTTCACGGGGTGTGTTCGGACCCCGCCCGAAGGGTTGCGTACGTGTCTAGTATCAGGTATGATTTCTGAGGTCCCCCAGGGAGGCTGGCACCGACACCTGCTCGCAGGTCATGGAGCCTAGCCGCTATTCCCTACCTTAGACTCATCGGAAGTTGTTTAATTCTATTTTAGCGTAATAAGTTTTGAAATAAAACGTGAAAGTGTCCCTAGAAATTTGAAGCTCAAAATGAGTTACCTAGTTAAAATCGCGGTATGCTCCGTGTTAGAGCATTGACCTATGTGGCCCCCACAGGGTTCCGACGAGCCCTGAGTGTTTAGTGTCGGATTATCAATGGCGTGGCCTGCTCTTTTCAGTGAATTCTATGCGAGCGCACTGGTACCTTGAGCAGTAGAAGTTCTAACTCATTAGGGTTACGAGAATTCTTAACAAATTTTGAGTTTCGGTCATGATCTAATAAAATTTCACTTGCGTTATCCGATTACTTTACTAGAGCGGAAATAGAGTAAACAGAAGGCCCTGCACGCCAGTGCTTGTGACATTCTCGCCCACAAGCCATGACGGGCAGTGCCTGCTCGTCCAAGCGGACAAACCAGAAAAGACGGCTCCCTATCATCTCGGTAAAAATGAGGCAGCACTCAGTGTGTCAAGATACAAAGTTTATTGACAAAATCAAAGTTTAGTGTCGGGACGAGTGTTTCCGTAGGTCTGCCGAGACGGCCCAAATAAATCACCTTAGGGGAGTTTAGCAGAAACTCGCAGAGGTCGCGTCGGTTTAATCAGTCCCGGGTGATGGGCGATGAGAAAGTAGAACAGGGTTGGAGCGTACAGATATTCGCCAAATTGCGAACTAGGGGCGGTTATCCCTGCTCCGACTCAATGTTGGCGAGCTAATCAGCTATGCAGTGCACTAAGCAGGGGCCCTAGAGTGCTTCAGAAAACGCTCCTAAATGCAGATCGCTCTGGGCGACGAATACTTGAGCGGGGCGGGCGGAAACGACTTTCGGGGCTGACTACGCGAGCTCTACAGCGTGGTCGGAGCACTGTTCAAAACAACATTGCCTACGACATTTGACGAGGGCGTCTGATCGTCTATCCTCAAGGTACGTTTGCACTAGCGATTTCCATATGCCTTCATCCTATTGTATTTGACGACCACACATACCTATCAGTACGACTGACCGAACGACGAAGACTGGGGGGGCAAAGGAAACGGAAAAATGGAACAGTTTCCCTTAATTCAAGCCGACGGGATACGGTCAGGGTTGTAACGCAGCGTGAGGTGTCCTTTTAAACAACTTGCGGGACAATCGTCCAACCGGTTGATTTTCCTGTGGCTGTGATATCGGATTTTGGGGCGATGCGGCGAGTCCAGTTCTAACGGACCACACCTATCCAAAGGCTAAATTAGCCTTGTTTTCCTACCTAATGTGGTCGTTTGCACCACTCGGGCCCCAGGCGATCGGCCCGGGACGCGCTTGCGTCCTTTGGTTCGTTCTTCGGCTGGTTGTCCTTTGACTCTCCCTAACGCCTATCTTTTCTTCTTATTACACTGCAATGTTGCAGTGTTCAAACTGCACTGTAGTGCAGTTGAGTTATCACCAACGTAATAGTAAACGTTGGTGTGTTCCTATGGCTGAATGGTTAAGACAAATGGAACTGCAGCGGACTTAAATTCTCCGTGCAGGTTCAACTCACACTACGGGAAAATGCAACTAGCTGATACTGAAACTATAGAGAAAGCGAAACTGGGCGTACATATTACATAGCCTAACGGGCACTCATGATAAAGAGTAAAACCTGGCTAAACTCAGCGATCAACTCGCTCCAAAAGGAAAAGGGGGTTTTGCACTCGCCCGGTTTGGGGCCGAAAGGGCCAGGGCGAGGAGGTAAGTTTTCTTTATTTTTTTAGAGAGTCTTAAAATTTTGTTTGAAGGCGGGGACACAATGTGTTCCTCCCGCAAAGGCGAATTCTAGCGAAGGTTCAGGGGTAAAGTTTTGATTCTGTTCCTTTTGG
>JASANE010004348.1:0-16581 GCA_030248225.1 Trileptium ribeirensis | reverse complement strand
ACGTATTGCTGCTGGTGACAGACAATTTGGTGTTTGCGAAGGGACAAAAATCGGAATAGTCGTAAACTATCTAGTTTGTTGTGGCAAAATTTTTTACATACATATTGATTTCTTGCCGTTGCTTATCATAAGATTTCAAAGGTTATTGGATAATTTATTGTAATTCTATCAACGATCTACTTTGAACATGTCAGTGGGACATTATGCGTGTATTTTCATGGTGGTTATCTAACCTGACTGCCATCATATCTCTGCATTTTTACACGGGTTTTCATTCCTGTAGGAAGCGCAGAATGTGCTCATTTTTATAGAAATATGGGCCCTTCTTAAAGACCTTTGTATTCATATTACATGTTTGGATTACAGGATGAAGCAAAAAACGTGGAAAATTTCAAACAAAATTTTTTAAACCGGAATTCAGGTTCCGGTATGTTTTTTCCCTTTGCCGGACCCGCAACCGGAACACGATTTTCGCCGGAACCGGAATTCCGGTTACTCCCTGATATATCTATATGAAATATAGAATAGTACGAGTAAAATATACGAAATCACCCAATTTATCCTATTCAAGTTCGAAGAAACCAGGATATACACATTTACATAATATATTTATACATGTAATATGAATACAAAGGTCTTTAGAGAAGGGCCCATATTTCTATAAAAATGAGCACATTCTGCGCTTCCTACAGGAATGAAAACCCGTGTCAAAATGCAGAGATATGATGGCAGTCAGGCTAAATAACCATGGAAATACACGCATAATATTCCCACTGACATGTTCAAAGTAGATCATTTGATAGAATTACAATAAATTATCCAGATATAAACATTTTTGAAATCTTATGATAAGCAACGGCAGGAGGGTAAATCTCTGTGTAAAAAATTTTGCCACAACAAACTAGATAGTTTACGACTATTCCGATTTTTGTCCCTTCGCAAACACCAAATTGTCTGTCACCAGCCTAACGTTATTTTGTAGTTATTCCTTCCAGTCGAATATGTTAAAAAATGTCACATTGCTTTACATCAAGTAACTGAGCAGGAAATCTAAGGGTAATTTGACCGACCAAGCGATTTGTCAAATAGCCTAGGGTTAGTTTTAGGCTAAGCTAAGGTACCTATATGAGACATATATATATATATATATATATATACTGAGGCTAAGCCTAAGTTGCGGGGCTGCCGCCCCCCGATCCTCCGCCCCCGCTCTAAGCTGTTCGTTTTTCTAACATTATACCGTCCAGCCCCTAAAGGTGAATATTTTATAACTATACTGTTGTGTTTCAAGGTTATTCTGTACATCTACTACGTCGTTGACGACCCGTACCATTCGGGAATATCTGTGCGTGCTCCTGTGCCATTTTATAGTCCGCTCATCTACGATCCTAAGCGCCGCTACCAGGCATGGCGATATTTCACGTACGCTTTGATTCATATCGGGTAGGTTTCTTTTCTAGTTAACGAAACAATTTTCGGTTTGTAATAATCGTACATTTCATCATGTCCGCCAAATACCGAACCTTAGTAGCTCGGTATATCGTTTTGGGAAAGATTTTGACTGTGAACTACAACTTTGTTACAGTATCGGTTCAAGTATTATAACAATAATTGCTCTGTCGTGTTTATTACTTAAAATGGGGTGTTGGTAAACGATCAGAGCAGCAGTGTACCGTTTCAATGTAACGATAGGTTTCTGCTCACATTGCTAAATCCTACTATGATTTCTTCATTCAATCAAAAGTGTCAAATACGTAATTATTATTGTTATTATTGTCATTCAGCTTCGTCTTAGAGCCAAACACGATTTGCAGTGGTTAGCTTGAACAAACGCTCTTGCTGGTCTGTTTTGGGATAATACTGAATTAGGAATTAATGATTATTCCATCGCTGGACCCTGCAAAATTTGCAAATATTCCCAGTATATCCTTGTATCTGATTAAAACAATGTGGGTTAGTTTCTGCTATTATTTTCAAAGATTAATTTCCAAAAATTTGGAGGCAATGTGAATTCCCCATATTGTTCAGTCGGTAGAATCGCTCTTACAGCAAGCGGTTACATTTCTTTGAACACATATTTTGTAAAGCTATTACATTGAATATATAACGAATGCGGCAGACCATTGTCTATGACGGTGTAGCATCGGAAAATTTAGGAATTCTTTAAAACTGGATTTAAATGCGGTCTTGTTCATTAGCAAGACGGTTGTTTATTGGGCTATTTCGCACTGGTTTGCTCTATTAATTACGTGAATATACACATCAGGTATTTCCGAAAACCAGAAGTTCTGAAGCTCTTGCGTGCGTCATACCGATCACATCGCTGCGCCAAATAACACCGAACAGGTGATCAAAGAATTGTTACGAGCATCAAATATATCCGCGTTATTATCGCATCCGTTGGGTTTGTTTAGGGCTTTCTCGTCTTGGAAATATCATTAGTTACGAGATGTAATATTATGTAATGTTGCATCCATGGGAACAGTTAAATCATTCAGCCTTTTAAATAACCATAGGTGTTAGTTACGTCCAAAATGGTATACAAGAATACTTTGTTTTGTCTCGTCTTCGATAGCCAGTGCCGATCTACAGATCCATTTGGTTGGTTTCGACATTTAGCATCCATAGAGGAATGGTCAAAACGCTTTTGCCACAATGTGTCTGCTATCGCGCAACACTCTGTTTGTGGAATTTGCCATATTCTGTTCAAATCTTTGATTCAACTAGTTCTCGGCATTCCTTTGGTATCGAATTTTCACCGTTTACATCCTCGGCGTCCTTGGAAGAATATTGTATTCGAATACTTATTTTTGTAATGAAATTTGTTTATAGAATCTACCACATCTTGTTCACCTCCCTGTTTCAGCTAGTTCTCGGTTTTCCTTTATAAATGGCACCGAATTGGCACCTCACCATTTACATGCCCTGTGTCCTTGGAGGTATATTGTATTCGAATACTTATTTTTGTAATGAAATTTGCTTATAGAATCTACCACATCTTGTTCAACTCCCTGATTCAGCTAGTTCTCGGTTTTCCTTTATAAATGGCACCGAATTTGCACCGTACTATTTACATGCCCTGCGTCCTTGGAGTTATATTGTATTCGAATACTTATTTTTGTAATGAAATTTGTTTATAGAATTTACCACATCCTGTTCAACTCTTGGTTCAACTAGTTCTCGGTTTTTTATAAATGGCACCGCTTACATCTTAGGCGTCCTTAGAGGTATATTGTATTCGAATACATATTTTTAAATGAAATGTGTTTATAGAATCTACCACATCCTGTTCAAC
The DNA here is from genome assembly GCA_030248225.1 of Trileptium ribeirensis. Classification (NCBI taxonomy): domain Eukaryota; kingdom Metazoa; phylum Nematoda; class Enoplea; order Enoplida; family Thoracostomopsidae; genus Trileptium; species Trileptium ribeirensis. The sequence continues at coordinate 13,286 of JASANE010004348.1, read as the reverse complement.
TCCTTGATTCAACTAGTTCTCGGCATTCCTTTGGAAATGGTTCATAAATGGTACCGAATTGGCACCGTTTACATACTCGGCGTCCTTGGAGGTATATTTGTATTCGGATATGTATTTTTCTTATAAAATGTGTTTAATGTGTTGTGCTTTCGGTATATGGTTTCAACACTAAATTTCTGCAATCCGTGAATATGGATAATTATAAATAATATGGCGCAAATTTGGCGTGTAAATTTCATTTGGTTACGGTTTGTTGCTGTTTTTAAACCTAATGAAATTAAATGGGTTTTGTCGTAGTCGTTCTTAAATTGAAACTGTCCAAATTGGTTCAAAAGAAATTGGGGTAAGAGGTCCAAACTCGTCCAAAGGGAATATGGTTGAAAGGGCCAAACTTGTCCAAAGGAAATATGGCTCAAAAGTCCAAACTGGTCCAAAGGAAATATGGTTCAAAGGTCCAAACTGGTCCAAAGGAAATATGGTTCAAAGGTCCAAACTTGTCCAACGGAAATATGGTTCAAAGGTCCAAACTTGTCCAACGGAAATATGGTTCAAAGGTCCAAACTTGTCCAACGGAAATATGGCTCAAAGGTCCAAACAGGTCCAAAGGAAATATGGTTCAAAGGTCCAAACTTGTCCAACGGAAATATGGTTCAAAGGTCCAAACTTGTCCAACGGAAATATGGCTCAAAGGTCCAAACAGGTCCAAAGGAAATATGGTTCAAAGGTCCAAAGTTGTCCAACGGAAATATAATTCAAAGGTCCAAACTGATCCAAAGGAAATATGGTTCAAAATTCACTAATACCGCAGAGATGGTGTGTAGTAGTTTTGCAAAGATTTGGAATGCAATAATTGATTAATAGCACACATGCACAAAATTTAGTTCTGGCATCTTAGTGTGTTCTTGGTGTGCCCTTTAGAAATCGGATATCCGACACCCGGGTCCCCAGACAATCGGAGTCGAAGGCACACATTCTTTATTTTATTCGAACACAAATTACTCCCTTCTACGTCGGCGGAATCTTCTATTTTGTGCTCTATTTGGCACTCATAGCGGAAATATAATGTTTAAGATTGCTATTATTTGGTAATTTTAAACTGTAACTTGCTCTAACTTCTTGGCTTTTCTAGTATATACTTACTTAGCTCTATTATTTAATGAATCATTTTATTAATATAATGTATCTTTATCTGATAGTAAGCTATAACGCAACAACGACAACCAGAACGGTCGCAATGCACCACTGTTTACTTGTCACTTTTGACAATAACCACTGACTTGAATCATACATACATGCTGTTTCTGTTATTGTCATTATTGTTCGTAGAACTAGTGATATTGACAGTATACTGCTGATGAAGCCTCGTCAGTATTGGCGGTTTCATATTGTTTTGTGTGCTTCGACTGTATTGCTGGCATGGTAACTGGTACAGCTGTTAACTGCTGGCCGGTATCAAAAGTAGTTTGTAGAAAGTGATAAGCTTGAAGCCGAAATCGAACAGTAGATGACTAATGTACTGTGGTTTCAGGGGAATTATACAAAATTACACGAGTAGGCTCACGGGGAATGAATACAAATCTAATATCGAACAAGTACACGTTGTCAACCAACAACTTTTCTCAGGTCATAGAACTCAGGTTTTTATGAAGACCACATACGTAAAAAGATTAACTATGTTTACCGAACATTTATTGCTGTTGCATATAAAATAGTTTCTTAGTATCTTACTCAGTAGAATTGATTGTGAACCTTACAGCGTCGGCCAGCGGAAGATAGTTTGTTTGTAAGTTGTCCCACATTTTCCAATCTCAGTTAGAAGGTTGTTCGAATTTGAGAGCGATAGTCACAGGCGTGGCTCAATGTTCTCCTCTCTTTAGATACCTCCGATGCGCTTACATATTGCAGTATTATCGAGTAGGTTTGAGTGATTTATCGGCTCATCATGTTCTCAGTATACACCAGTATTCTGTGTAGTTTTTAATAATGTAAGTTAATCTTGTAGGAAAGCAGATTAAATCAATTTTTAGCTGACGTATAAATAAATTATGTTATTATATTTAAAAAATCAATTCGCTAATTTGTTGAAAATTTTACAGATTTGATCAGTAGTTAACGTTTTATAATATTTTTGATCTCCGCGACGATATCGGAATCGTAGGCTTTATATTTTTCTATTATGCTGTATTACAGGTTCATTGGCTGTGAGCGTGTGTGACCCAAGGGTCTATTTAGCGGGTGCGTCTGGTGGCGTTTATGCACTGCTAGCCGCGCACGTGGCAAATTTGATCGTGGTTAGTTTTTGTCAATGCTTTAGGAATTTATTGCGGAACATTGTTTCAGTATTCAATTTGACTGTTTGCCATAGAGTTAATTGCGTGTAAAGTGTTTAAATTGTTCGCCGGGTATGGATCTTTGTTTTAAGATTTAACATAAAAAACATTGTTTCGACTCATATATTTCACTCACTGTAAAGGATGACTGTTCTGCCTCCGGCTTAGTGTCCGTTTACTCAATGGTTCCCCGCCAATTGCGCTGTTTTCTCGGGAAGCCGTACCGGGTCTCTTCATAGATCCAGCTCAGGTCGGCGGTGGACCCGATATTATAACGCTCTTATGCAATGTTTACAGCTGCCTGCGATGTTTATTAATGATAGACAAAGATCGTTTCCGAATATTTCAGCGACGTCGATATCTCAATATTCTGACTTCTGACATCGCATCTTGTAATCAGATGCAAAATTCGATCGTTTGGTTCTTGGCTACAACCGACAAGACACTGTTTACAGCAATGCCTTCCAATGACTTTTGGCAAGAGGTTGTGGCGTCGGTTCCATGAAATGCAGCTTTAGGTAGGGCTTCAATTTGACATGACACGAACTGCGCTTCATCCGAACGATTCCGTTTACCGGATGGCGGAAAGCCGAAAATTGCAACAATGTTCAAAACTGCATAAATTTCGATTTTTGTTTGTGTTTTCACCGTGCACACATCCATGCTAAGGTATTACTAATTGCAGTAGAAATATTGGTACGTTATGGCAAAATTTTACTATTTTGGTGCAAAAACTTCTCATTTTGCACTCTGCAGCGTTGCGCTAGTGTGCACTATTTTTATTGAATATTAATAGAGTTACTCATACTACAAAGCAGTGCCGCGTGGCAAGGTTTGCGGAAGGTACTGATTTTTGTGTATTTTTGATTTATTCCAGAATTGGTCCGAGATGGAATTCGCCTGGGTCCGCCTGATTATTCTAACTCTTTTGATTGGGTCCGATTTTGGCGTCGCGCTTTACAACAGACTTAATTCGGCGCCCGGTGATAAAGTTTCGTTCGTTGCTCATATCGGAGGCTTCTTTGTCGGTTTACTCATGGGAATTATTGTACTCCGCAATTATCGTCTTCGAGCGTGGGAACGCGTCGTTTGGTGGATCGCGCTAGTCGGTTTTGGATTACTGCTAACGTTTGCTGTCTTCTGGAATCTTTTCTATAATGTGGACAATTACTACTATAAGCAGGTGTTTGATCCCTTTATAATTCCACGTCCTAAGGTTGCCAAAGGTGACTAGAAAGAGCTGGATGATCCTCACAATCACTATCCACATTATCAGCACCTGAGAATACTATGAAACAAGCGTGTAAAACTTAGCACGAATTGTGACTTGTCAGAGATACAAATGTATGTATTAAGTATTTCCAAACTATACTAAACCATACTAGACAGGTTTCCATTTTCCATAAAAGGCAAACTCCTACTGGCCAAAATCATTCACTGACGCTTTACAAGCAAGCCAACAAAGAACAAACTATACAATTTCAAAATATATTTTCATTTTCCCACGAACAACTCGCGAGCGGGCAGCGGTCAAGTATGCCGAGCGCTGTACGTACTTTAGAAATGTTAATGCGCAACTTTACAAAACACATTGCAGATTTTGTTGTTTGATTTGCGATCGACGCTTAAACAATGTCTACATTTGAGTTTAGATTACTACCGTGAGAATTTAGATCTGAACGCACCCTTATAAATATAAATCTACTGTGATTATGCATAATAGGTAATTATTATAAAGATGCATTTTGCACTGTACGTAAAGTGCCTTGTATATATCTATGCGCTATTAATTTTTACGCGGCGTTCGCAGAAAAATGTGCGTACTCAGTACACATTGTAGCACGTATGAGCATGCTTATTGCTACGAAACATTTTTGAAACATGTTGCAATAATTCGTATTATTGTTACATATTTAGTGCAATAGTTGTGCCAGTTGCACGATTTTTGTAAGAACAATGCTGGCTGTTTCTACAATTATTAATATGTTTTGTAGTAACATTCGGTAGCGTTTCACCATTTCAAATGTAGCACCAATCGTGAACATTGATGCAAATTTAGTGTCATAATGAATGTGCGCTACAGATTTTGTAGCAATAAACATGATTGCCACAAATTCTGTAGGTATAAACATGACAACATGTTACAATGTGCAGTGGGTGCGCACATTTATCTATCATCGCTGCATATGCTATTTGTCTTATTTTACAAAGTTTTAACCAAATACCTGCTGCTAGAGCAAAGGGTAGATACATACTGCTAAACATCGTGCATAGTATGTTAAAACTTAGTGACTGATTTTAGGAACAACTCGTTTTAAAACTAGCTATATACATATATCAAAACGGCACAATATAATTCGCCGGTTCCACATTATACAACAGAAATGTACGTCTACGAAACGATATGTACCTGGTCTGTCCAGAGCGTTCCGAAAAGTGGGGGCCATTTTCATTCTTGGGAGAAAATTAAAAGTGGGGGGAATAATTTTTGCCTAAAATACTAAATATTCCCATATTTTCATGCGGTTTTACTACCATGAGTGTATTTTCAAACTAAAAAAAGATATTTTAGCATTATAAATAGTGAATTAATGTTTAAAAAACCATTTGCAAACAAAAAACAAATTTTCAGACATAAAAATTTTTTGGAATTAGTTGAACATGGAGTTTCGGCCGAATGGGGGGATGGACATGGATGAAAATCTCACGAAGATGGGCGGATTTGGAAAGTGTGGGGTCGCCCACCCCTGTGGACAGGACAGTGTACACAAATGGGTGTCCACTTGTTTGGCTGAAATTGTAAAATGTAAATTCTGCCTAGCAAGACCACGAAAAAGGCGTTCTGTCCTGTGCTACGTCAAAAGTAAACATGGTATTACTTAGATCAATTCAATTTATCTCAAATTTGATTGTGTTTTAATATAATTGATAAAGCCTTTAAATTTGTTTTTACTGTATCTGTAGTGTTATTTTTGTCTAATTTGATGCATTTTTTGTTGATCAATCATTGTTTACAACTAAACTGTATTATTGACAAAAACCAGGGCTATGCTGTATGAATGTCAGGGTTAGTGCACCTTAAAACGATGCCTCGCGATTCTTTTTTAATAATCTATCGTTGGTTATATGTAATTTAGAGTACGGCGAATTTCGAGCATTTTTTATCACTTTCATGTGAATACTGAGCAATTTTATATATTAAATTACAGAATATCTATGCAGAAATTATAAGTATATGTTTACAAAAAATAAGTTTCACCACTTTTTTTGTACATAATGGATTTTGATCATATATAGTTGTTTTATTTACCAACTGTGTACGTCTGTATGAAATCGGACCCCTCTAATTACCCAGTTTTTTTCACAGGGCTCTGTGGGAATGTATACTATTTTCGAATCCCCGACGAGGTCCCTGAGCAGTCACAAATGGGAATCCCGGTGGCGCCCAATCTTTTTCACCGGGTTCGGTGGGGATGGATGCCTTTTTGAAAAGCAATCAGAAATGGGAATCCCGGCGTTCTTGTGTGATTGCCAAGCCTATTTGATGCACCAGAGTTCTTAACTGTTTTTGGTTTCGTTCAATTTTTTGTCACAATGTATCATTATAGTTTGTAGGTGCCAATTCGTGACTAGTGTGTCACACGTCTTTGTCTAATGGATTTTATTGGAGCTGATGAGGCTCTAGCATAGTTTTGGAGACCTTTGCAAGTTTTTGTTGAGATCTGCGGATGGACATGGTTATTGCACTGATCAGTCCTCGCAATCCATCTCACCATATTATCTAGTTTTAAAAGCGGGAATCTTGTTTGCGGAGTTGATTTTGAGTTATATGATCTATACTGCATAAAAGTACTGCCCCCACAGTATATCGGAAGTGAACTGAGACTTCGAAAATGGCGTTTTTCGTTTTAAAGCACTTACATTGTTTTACCATTTTAACTCTGCGTAATCTTTACTGTGATTCATTGTGAAATCGCGTATGTTCACCGTTAGTATCTTCTGTCTTGGTTGATTATACATGCTGCGCCGTTTTATTTCTGTATTGTATTTTGTATTTCTTTACGTAAACACGATTGGTTCAAGTCCAGCTGAGGAGCATAACGATTATATCCTTAAAAACGACAAGCTTATTGCGGGAAGTTCGGGTGCACGAAGCCCCGATTTAGTTTTAGGCTTAGTATAAGGCTGTTATGTAGGCCTTAGCTTAGGGTAAGATTTAGGTTTTAGGCTTGCTATATTGAGGATGGCACAACTTCCACGTAGCTCCGTTTCATATTGGCCGTATTCGTATAATTAAGATATCAAGGGAAAGTTTAGTTTAATTTTAGCGTTTGTACTGTTGAAAAAGTCAAAGAAACGTGTTTTAATGACTGCCCGAGTTTATGGTGATAGATTTTAATGTTTCCTTGGAGTCACGGGTCTCGTAATTGACAAGTTTGTCTTCGTGTGTTATTTTAGTATATTATCTACGATTTCTGAAGTTCATGTAAAATATGATAGTATGTATGTTCAGGACGGTATCCGCAGTATGTATGTTCATTATCGGGATCCGCAGTTCAAGGCGTGGGGTGGCCGTTTCCTTCGGGAGGGTGGCGAGGCCTTTGACAACCCAAGCGGATTGGGTCAGCCGGCCGGCGGAGGGGCACCGACCATCACAGGGTAATCCTCTATGAGCATGTATGTTTAGAGACAGATATTGTTGTTCTAGAAGCACCCTTCGCGTTATAGTACATTTTTATGTTTTATCGTTTCGATAAACGCCGGTTATTACTTAATCGTAACGAAAAATGATCAAAGCAGCAGCGCCGTTTGGACGGGGAAGAACTATAGGCTGGCGATCCGTGGTGCTACGATTGATAGTCGCAATCTGGTTAATGAAATGAGGCGCAAGAATAAACATGTGAATGAACAAAGATTCGTTTTACTTGTTGCTCCACGGTATTCCGTACAGTCGTCTTCGCTTCAAGATTTAGCCTGTGAGTTAGGTTCAGCAATATAATGTTTCACTGGATGTGGTGAATTTGCTATGCCTGACAACAAATTGACCAACGCCGCTTCCCGATAATGCGCTTAAGTATTCGAATATATATTCATGCCAATATGACCGCTTTAATTTTTGGACTCTAAAGGCTAAATTAAAAAATACAATTTGTGTATTTTGGTATGTGCGTTTAACGTATGCAAGCTTCAGAGTGCTTCAGACTGATGTTCACATTTGTTTCAAATTCTTGATCGTGTCGTGTACTACAAGTTGTGCTTTGTCTGGAGGTCCGACGAAGTATCGAAGGTCCGACGACTTGAGGGAATTTTTGAAATTTTCAGGAACTCATAATGTTCCCAAATTTTCTACCATTTTCATAAATAAAATTCCTATTTTGTGCTAATTTTTGTCAATTTTCTCTCGACGCGCTGAGGGGGCCTTCATGGTGTGACCCGCCTACTCTCAAACGTCGACATCTATGCTGTGAGTATAATATATGGTTTTATATTATGTAATGTTTTATACTGTGATACTGTGTTCAGGGCTGAAGTTCATTTGTATGCGATTTCTTTAATTGTCTATAATATATTTATCATCATGTCTTGGGTTAAGTTTTGTGCAAACAAGGGCGTAGCCAGGAATTTTGAAAGGGGGTCGCGGCCCACAGTGGGTACCTAAAAGAGGGGGAGGTCGCGCTAAGAAATGTGAAAGCGGGGTCCAGAATTGCTATATTAAGTACACCATAAACAAGTAAAAAATGTAACTGTTGCCAAAATGGCGAATTTTTATACAAAAATGTGAAGTTTGGTCAAAAATACAGTTGAAAGTAATTGTTTTCTAGTGCGAAAGAGGCTAGTTTTAGGACAATTTCCGACATGATTTTCAACTGGAATCATTCAAAAAAAATTTTGATTGGGTTTGAAACAAAACGGGGGTCGCGAACCCCGCAACCCTCCTGGCTATGCCCTTGTGTGCAAGTATGCATTTCTCAGCGGTTCCATTGCATTGAAAAACCTTCACTTTCTGAGATCGTTACTAAATAGCTACACCATAATAAGTTTACTGAAGTCCAACAGTTTTATATGTGTAGCCTAAAAGATGCATGTAAACCTTCAAGCAGGTTCTTTTAGACTGTCAGTTAACCTTGTGGGACAAACACCGAATAATGACGGTAAAACAATAAAACTTCGGGTCCTCGGTAAATGTTAACCTTTAGTGCTGGAAGTGAAACACAAGCTGCGAACTTTCTCGATATACCTATTAAGCCTTAGCCTAAGCGAAAGTTCTGATATGATCGTTATGCCAAGAGTTCAGTAGGGAATAGCATGCTACTTCCTTGAACTCTAAAATAAACCCGTGTCTGATGACACGGGCGTTTTCGACATGAACCCTTGTATTTCTGGGGGAGTGGAGGTCATTATGCACTGACCCCAGTTTTAAGGGGTATCTCAGGGTGGTGCGCGGGTATGGATAGCCGTGGGACGGGCTGCGTACGGCTTCAAATCTTGCTCTCGTGGGTAGTGGGTACCTGTAGCGACCCTATGTTCAGTAGTTAGCGCTATTGGTGAATTGATTAGTTTGTTCCGTCTGGTTAGGGATTTTTTAGCACCCGCTGTCAAAATTACATACTTGGTGGCTTTCATTGGTAACCACTTTATATATTATGCCGCGGCCGCTATCACCGAAATGCATAAATCGTTCTATTGTGCGCTTTTCAAAGTGGGCGCCATCGAAAAACCTGCGTTAGTGGGTATTCTGCGAAAAGTAGGCTATTCATGGCATCGGCGCTCTGGCCAATTTCACATTACCCTTAAACGGGAAATTCATCGTTTAAAATAACTGGTTTGGCGGTAGTGCGTGACTGATGAAAATATGTTACTTTCTTCGTCAAGTAGCCTGGGCGGCGGATGTCCTTGGCATCGAATTCACTATATTATGGAGCTAAATGCAAAACAGTTGTTCAAAGCCAATAATGTTAAACTTCCAAAGCTGCCGTAATAGATATATAAAATTTGCAGTCTTCGCGGGCCTGACAAAATTCAATGAACAATTCATGGCGGTGGACAAACCTACAATTTTCGCGGGTAACCACGGGCTTAAAAATTTCTGCCCGTGCACATCGACCTCCCCAAAAAATGGGGGGTCTGGCGTAGCGCTCTAAAACTGGGTGGGTCCGAGCTACCTCGTAAAGGTGGCAGTTGGGTCCCACAAATAGTGGGGGTTAGGCCTAAAACGCCCATGTCATCAGAAACGGCTTTACATACTTTAAAGATTATTGAAGTTCCAGAAATTTCATTAAATTTGAAATTGTGTTATACGCTATTATTTTCAAGTAACAAATCAAACTGTAGTATAAACGTATTCATAAATTTCAGTGCTTTTCTGACAGTTCGCAATTTTCTTGTGATGCCCTTAACTTGCGTTTTCGTTAAATTTTTAACACGTATTTGCTTAGTCAGATTTCAGTAAGCCACGTTTTCATTTTTAAAGGTTGTAGTTAGAACACTACGTCGTATAGCGTATTATATAAGATATTGGTCAGCCAAGTTTGTACTCGTTGTGTGTTTTGTAACTGTTTGAAGTAAATTCTACCGACCTTTTTTCTTGGGCGTAGTAGTCAATAGAGGTGAGAACGAATCTTAATTTTTGGGGTTTGTTTGTTTTCGTCGAGCATGAAGCGTACCAATGTTCGATGGAAGACGGGTCGTTTTGTTTTAGCCCGAGCAGTCTTGTTTGTAACAGCAGGATCAGCTCGAAAACCACGGTACAATGGTCGATCGCTGGGGAGTGTGACGCTTCAGCCGTTCGTCAAGCTTAGGATTCATTTGTTTTTACTAACTAGCGCTTTAGAAGTGTAACTATACGGTTACCTGGCGGAGGAGGCTGCAGCAAGTATACGAGTGCTAGGCTATTGCGGCATCGCGTGCGTGAACAATTCCTATGGCGTCTGGTTCAGACGGGCACCCAGAGAATTGTTCATAGACACTGAGTAGCCCTCGCATAACCCTGGCCATCTTTAAATTAATATTTTTGTGAGCTGTATGATTGACTGTACACCACTTCTCAACATTTTATAATGTAGCTTAAATTTTCGTTCGATTTTAGGAAAATGTATACTATGTACTAGGACCAGTTCTGGCCATAAGGGATCCAGCTGCACCACATAACGTTTCCACCATGGTGCCCGGACAACCCCGGCTTACACGATTCCCTGGTCTGACCGAAAGGAATCGCTTAGCTTAGCAGGTTGCCGGCGGGTTTATCGGGGTGTTCGGCTGTCCCTATGGTGGCCCACGTATCTAATAGCATGGAGGTCCCCCTGAAAGAGGGTCGGTCCCTAGGCCTGCTCACAGGTAATAAGGCTGACCCGTCGTTCCTCATTCCATCGCTAGGTCCTAGACCAAGGCACTTAGTAAATTTTAAGAGTGATCCGACCTGCTTTTTGAGCGAAGTGGTTGAGGAGCCGAGAGACCGGTGGCTAGTCCTTAGGATGGCGTGGGTGAAGCCGCTAGAATGGGTTGGATCAAACGAGACGGGACTTTGAGGAGGTGCCTAATTTAATAGGGATGTGATATTTGGTTCGACTTAAGGGTGATTATGTCCTAAGTGTATAGTAAATTCAAAATGAACTTTTGGGTGGTTGTAATTTGAAATGCTTGGTAATTTCTTATAGCGGAGCATGCCTGATCCTAGTTCAAATCCAAATCGCCTGGAACCAAACGCACACGTTAATCGTTTACTTTTCTTTCTTTTTTGACACTAGGCACACAATAAAACATTACCCGATTGGGTGTATTCAAGCATATAATTATGTACACCATGACACGTAATATATATATGGACACCCTGAGATTATATCAAAAGTGCCGGCCCAGGCACGAAACCCCTTGCTTCAAATGCGTACGTGAACAAATTCTATTGCGACGCGAGCCAATCATTTACCTCCGGACTCTTCGGATATAGCTAGTTAGCGAACTGTGATTTGGATGACGAAAATGATCGTGAGCTCGATATGGGCTCTTTTAAAAACACGGAACCCTCACCCCGAAATTTTGTTACCGGAACTTTGGTCTTAAAATTCGAGGGCGTGGTCGCTCCCACGGCGCGCGGGCGTGACGTTTATTCACAACCTATAAAGGGCTCTGCAAGAATCCAATAGCAGGAAAATATTTATCGGCGTGAGCCGTGCCCCACGTTTCAATTTTCCACCTAAATCCCTTTGTGCGCCCTTGTTTCCGATAAAAGTTCACGTCTGCTCCCTCGCAAACTCGTTTTCTTGCACACCCCTTTCGGCTTAAATGTTTCAGGACTCAGCCCTACACGCTGCGGGGAACGCCTGGTAGGAGTAGTTTTAGAATCGCGAATAAGCAACCGCTGATTCAAAATGGGGTATGGTTGAGGCTCTTCGAAATTGTGCTTCACGATCCAAGTCGCGGTTCCTTCCGAGCTGGCTCTTCGTTTTAACTAAACTATGCCCTCTTGGTATTTTGCCTCGGCCTCTGACGATAAAAAGCCTTACTCGAAACTAAAAGCGAATTTCTGATGAAACGCCACCCAACACCCGCTAGGGTCACCCCTTTGTCCCACCCTAGAGCAAAACTCAAAGCCCGCAAAAAGCCACGGGCGGACCTCTTTTGGGTTGTAAAATTTTCCGTAGTTTATTTTATTTGTTTTAGTCTCCGAACCGCGTTCAGAGCACTTACGGGAGCGTGGGGCATCCAACGGGCACCCCAACAACCGCAACGGCTGCCCCTGGTCCTATGCTTCAGCGAGAAAATTCAAAAATGCTGCGATAAACCCCGCGCGGACCTCTTCCACGAGTCTGCAACTCGAAGAGTCCACCCGGGCGAACGAAAGCGGAGAGAAAAAACGTAAAATAAAAGAGAAAAGCCCACATTAACACAGCACCGAAAATTCGGCGACAACCGCCGACAAACCCAACCAAAATTTCCGAAATTGGTCTCGACTGGCCCCGACAATAAATCGGGCTCAGCTCTTTTATACCCTCCGTTTACCCCCCCCCCTTGTTTTTCTTGGCCATTGTGGTGTCCCATAACCGCAGAGCAAGTAAATATTAATTTTCAAAATCAAATAATATACCGACACTTCAGTGCAAAACATACATATAAACAACGTAAGCCTAAGCGCTACAACTACCAAAGTCGGCGGCAACACACAGAATACCAAAAACCAAGCGATCTTGCTATGGTCAGTGGCCGAGACGTGCCAATAAGGCACGTAAACAACTTAAACCTCGTGGTGGTCGGGGCGAGGAAAATTGTAAGGCAGAATATAGCGGCGTTCACGGTGCTGTTTTCTCATAGGGATATCGGCACATTTTTTCCGATATCTCAGGATCTAAAACAGTAGACGGTCGGGGGCAAGGCCGGAATCTTGCCCTGGAAGACCGGCTGCCGGAGAAATTAAAATTTTAATCGTATCTTCCACGAGAGGCCCGTTAAAGGCCGATTTAGGCACATAAAACTCAAAAATTTGATGTCCCGTTTGAGTTTAGAGGATCCTGTGCGGACCCGTGGGGGTAGATGACCCCGGTTTTCGACCAACCAGCTAGGGTGGGACCCGATAAGCGTACCGGGCTCAAAAATCAGGGAATTGTAATTATTTTGTGTGTCCTTTTAGGCTTGGAAAATTGGCGGCTTAAGCGCCTGTTCAGGGGTCCGTAAGTACTTAAGGGAACCAAATTTTTTGACCCGCCGGTGCAATTTGGCACCCCTAAGGAGTCCCTAATATGGTTTAGTCACCCCCGTTCTCTTGAGTTTAGTATGAAACCCGAAACTTCAACTTTTAGCGCCACTCTCTAAAATAGTGTCTTACAAAATTTATATCCGACATTTCGTTTTCCTAGACCGAAAATTCCGGTTGCTTGAACATGATCAGCCTGCGTATGAGAAACACTGAACCCATCCTGACAATCGTTGACCCTCTATATATACATAGGTAATACATGTTGTAGG
>JASANE010004347.1:0-85772 GCA_030248225.1 Trileptium ribeirensis | reverse complement strand
TTTTTTACAGGTTATTTTCTTCGTTCAGTTACGTATTGCTTTTTTTGATTATTTTATTAGTAACAATCTTCCTGTTTTACAAATTTTGTAGTGTTCGGTGCCCTACCTAATTTTTCTTTCTTATGTGTGCTTCCTAAACGTTTCCAGTTTCGTGATGGCTTCATAAGGTTTTCTAACATTTTCCAATTTCCAAAATGCTGTTTAAATTTTTCCGTTCCCGACATTTTTGCATTTGCTGCATTTCTTTAATATCAAGATTTATTAGTATTCCGATTAGCAAGCTTCCTGTTTCACCAACTTTCGTACTGTCCGGTGCGCTACCTATTTTTCCTTTTTTATCAAGTATGTGGTTTCTTAACGTTTCTAGTTTCATGATGGCTGCCTAATATTTTCTAATATCATGATACGTGTTTCCGAGTACCACCCCGTATTTGAAGAAGCCGATGCTATCTATCTTCTTGACATTTTCTCATTTTTTGTTGTTCTTACCTCCTCCATACCCACTAACCATTCCCCCGCATTTGATGAAGCCGATGCTATCCATCTCTTTGACATTTTCTCCTTTTTTGTTGTTCTTACCTCCTCCATACCCACTAACCATTCCCCCGCATTTGAAGAAGCCGATGCTATCTATCTCTTTGACATTTTCTCCTTTTTTGTTGTTCTTACCTCCTCCATACCCACTAACCATTCCCCCGCATTTGATGAAGCCGATGCTATCCATCTCTTTGACATTTTCTCCTTTTTTGTTGTTCTTACCTCCTCCATAGCCATTGACCATTCCCCCGCATTTGAAGAAGCCGATGCTATCCATCTCTTTGACATTTTCTCATTTTTTGTTCGTCTTACCTCCTCCATACCCATTAACCAATCCCCCGCATTTGAAAAAGCCGATGCTATCCATCTCTTTGACATTTTCTCATTTTTTGTTGTTCTTACCTCCTCCATACTCATTAACCATTCCCCCGCATTTGAAGAAGCCGATGCTATCCATCTCTCTGACATTTTCTCATTTTTTGTTGGTCTTACCTCCTCCATACCCATTAACCAATCCCCCGCATTTGAAGAAGCCGATGCTATCCATCTCTTTGACATTTTCTCATTTTTGTTGTTCTTACCTCCTGCATACCCATTAACCATTCCCCCGCATTTGAAGAAGCCGATGCTATCCATCTCTTTGACATTTTCTCATTTTTTGTTGTTCTTACCTCCTCCATATCCATTAACCATTCCCCCGCATTTGAAGAAGCCGATGCTATCCATCTCTTTGACATTTTCTCATTTTTTGTTGTTCTTACCTCCTCCATACCCATTAACCATTCCCCCGCATTTGAAGAAGCCGATGCTATCCATCTCTTTGACATTTTCTCATTTTTTGTTGTTTTTACCTCCTCCATACCCATTAACCATTCCCCCGCATTTGACGAAGCCGATGTTATCTATCTCTTTGACATTTTATCATTTTTTGTTGTTTTTACCTCCTCCATACCCATTAACCATTCCCCCGCATTTGAAGAAGCCGACTTTCCATCTCTTTGACTTGACTAGCTTCCAACTTTACAATATTGAGTTGAACCCTAGCTGTGCTCTATAGTGTCACTGTTTAATCTGATATTTAGCCAACAATTCCATATTATTATAATGTAATGTGACACCCTCCCCACTCACTCTCCACCCCTCCGTTTATAGACCTCAATGAAAATAATAAGACTGGTTTCAAACTTTACGGCATTAATTTGCATCTTAGCTGTCTTTTAGAGTGCCACTATTGTACCGATAATTCCGTATTTGATTGTAATGTCAATGTAATGTGATGGGTGTTTACGACAATCTTATCGATGCTTATCGAGCGAATTCGCAATTTCACCATAGCGCTGGTGGTGGCCTATTTTTCCGTTCTGTAGCTTGTGAGACGGCTTCGGGTGAACGAAACGTTCCTGATATTTCAGGGGGTGGTACTGCGATTGGGCAAGTTAAAGCAGCATCGTCGGCAACAATACTACCAGGTGAGGTATTTACATTTAATTTCTTTTCAATATTTAAAGTAGAAATGCGGCAAGGAAGAACCCGTAATAAAAATCAGAATGTGTAAAGTCCACACTGTATAGGCCAAAGTAAAGCTTGATGGGGTAACTGGAATACCTACTATGTCGGTTTCAATATGCTAAACCTAAGCCTTAGCCTAACTTAGGTCCTTATAGAAGACATACACTAAGCCTAAGCCTAAGTCCAGCGGCTCAAGTCTCCAACCTCTCCCCGTCTTTAAGCTGTTCTTTTTTCTAACGTTATTACGTAACGCTCCTCGTAAGGATTAACTGGGCTTTAGTATACATATAATACGCGTGGGACTAACTGCTACTCCCCGCGCAGTTTTGTTGTAAGTCCCCCTCCCCCTATGATCATATATATGCTTATAACGGTACATGCCAAGACATTGGGCATTCTATAAGCCAGATGGTTAGATGCTTCGCTAAAACTGCTGACCATTGTTAGACTTCTTTCTAACTATTGCCCAAACTGTGTAAGACTTGAATAATACTAAATCGATGACCCATGTCAACTTTTTGTGGCCGGACGTTATAATGTTAGAAAAAAGAACAGCTTAGAGCGGGGGTTCTGGTGGCGGTATCCCCCCGAGTTAAGCTTAGGCTTATTATATGGCTCATATAGCGATGTTATCTTAGCCTAAGACTAAGGCTTAGGCTTAGTATATCGAGAACGGCATGGCATGCATTATACTTCGGCCCCTAAAGTTGATATAGGCCATAATAGTAATAATTACTTATTATCTACAGATAGATAAACTCGGTTAATGCATAAAAATCAGTCATAGCCGTGTCTTAAATTCAAATGGATCTTTCTTTGTGACGATACTGGCGATAACATCATTTAGTCTACCCATTTGCCGGATAATGCTTTCACCCATAATTTTTAGTCAAATGTAAAATCGAAATAAGACTTTTTTCATAAAAGCGACACATGTACAACGAAAACTTCTGAGTTAAATAAAACCAACTATTCCAAAGTCATAAATTATAACAATAAAATATACACAAATTTAGGTACCAAACCAATGCTTACTACTATTGCGGATTCCTTCTATGGAAATATATTGATCATATTGCACACTCCACAAAGTACAAAATTTAAACCGGTCAAATACCAGCAGTAAGGAAGGAAATTTCATAGTATAAACGCCAATATCTACGCGATTTTGATTTCCAAATTAATCCTATTCCTACCCACTGTGATTTATGAAAGACTTTTTTACGTGTAGCCGTGTGGATTCAATGTTTAAATTTTTATCACGTCCTTACAGAGGTTGCCATTTTATAGATGAAAACCCTACGGCATTTTTGATCTAAAAGCTAACGACATATAATCACAGTGTTGGAAAGTGATATTTAAACGTAGATAATTGTATCATTATGTACAGATGGTTCAAAGCAACTAACGGTAAACTATTAGGCATATTATCCGTTTCTGAGCCGTTGTTGTATTAAAACCTTTTTGTTTGTGTCAATAAGCCGGAAAAACATGATACTTTATCGTATTGCAATGTAAATTTGTTTAATAAAAATAAGATAAGAACGTAAAATTGTTAAGATTTATCGCCCATGTCTAACTTTAGGAGTCGGACGTTATAACTTTAGAAAAAAACAGCTTAGAGCAGAGGCTTCATAGGGACGCGGCCCCCCGACTTATGCTTAACCTTACTAAATCGCACATAGAGGGACTATAGCTTAGGCTAAGACTGAGATTTAGGCTTAATATGGATTAGTACCATTGCATATCTCAGGACTTCGGCCCCTAGAGTTGACATGGGCTTATCCTTGGATCATAGCGGCTTAAAATTGCAAACATTCGAAGACGCCGTACAAATAATTAATGATTGATGAACCCAAAGGTAACAAGGATAATTGTGAATTTGACCAGTAAAAGATTGTATTTGGCCCACATTTAAGTTTGTTAACGGTATTCATCGTTAATTGTAAAGAAGGACAATATAAGTGTGATTAAATTAACCAAATTAACTGTGTGCAGTTGCTGAATCTGTAATTAAATTTTGCTATTCTCAATACAATTAAGATAAAATTATTTGGCGAAAGATAAGGTATAGTTTGTTAAACCTTAGCGCAAACAAATACTAAATTCTAAATCCATGAGTTTAGGGATCCAGTGTAGAACTTAACGATCAGAGTTCAAAATGCTAGATCTTAAGGTGTAATCGTTAAGTCGAATCCTTCTAAGTGTAATCCTAAGTCTTTTGCGTTCAATAAGTACTCGTTTCATGGCTGGGTCATTTTCATTAGCATATATTGGTGGGTTTTACTTAGATTTAGCCCTTGAATTTTTCACGTCGAAATGAACTTTCTACTCAAATACAGGCAGACATTCAGTTAAAATTTTGTAGTAGGTATATATGTCGGTAGCACAACTTTGTCACATCGTTTTTGTAGACATAAATCTAGTATTGTATATGCGGCCTAAGTAATCCTGAGGGGCGTAAATAGAACGCAAGCCATGCCGTTCTCGATATACTAAGCCTAAGTCTTTTCCTTAGCGTAAACTACTATCTTTATATGAGACATACACCAAGCCTAAGCCTAAGTACGGAGGCTGCCGACCCCCGAACCCCCGCTCTAAGCTGTTGTTTTTTCTACCGTTATAAGGTATCGCTTCTCAGGGTTACTTGAGCCGTATATGCTTCGAATTTTGTAGTTTTATTTATCGAACAGTTCACTCCGAGTATTTTTGAGTAAACCGCAGCGCACAGTGAGGTTTGTGACTTATTTTTTCGAGGTGCTCCAATTCTTCTGCTTCCCCATCTTGAATCTATTCTCACTTCTAATTCTTCCTGAGGTTCATCTTCAATTCTTTTTGAGGATCATCTTCAGATCTTTTAGTGTTCACGTCTAGTATTTCTACCCCTGATTTAGATTTTTTCGAATTCCGACTCTGATTTTTACTACTTTGACCACTAATTGTTCTGATGTTTTGAGCTGACGTTTTAACCAACCCTTCCAATAATGAAAACCTGATTTCTTTTATATACATATGGGAGGCTTCATTGGTTTATTTACAATTGCAGGAGACAGTTGCGCGTATGGTTCTGTGAAATTTTTTGCATTGTGCGGTCTGGGCGGTATAATATCTTGTGGCACAACTCATACAGCGTTGGTACCGTTGGATTTGGTCAAGTGCCGACTTCAGGTTAGTTTTGTTTTCTGAAAGTTCGTTTTTTTCAATTTTAACACTATTTCATATTGGTACTTATTGTCGCCACGATCATGATGGTATATCGGTGTTACAAAAGCAATATACAGGAAATTACAATGGCTATCGGCACCAGCGAACCCAGAATTTTGCTAAGAAATGAGCCCGGTAAAACTTTTATGCTAAGAAACGGGCGCGGACAAACTTTTATGCTAAGAAAAGGATGCGGTCAAAGTTTTATGCTAAGGAAGGGGCCGGGGCTAAGTTTTGTGTTAAGGAAGAGACCCGCTTAAAATTTTATGCTAAGGAAGAAACCCGGTTAAAGTTTTGTGCTAAAAAAGAGGCGCGGACAAAATTTTATGCTAAGGAAGTGGCCCGATTAAAATTTTATGCTAAGGAAGGAGCCCGGTCAAAGCTTTGTGCTCAGAAAGCTTGCGGTCAAAGTTTTGTGCTAAGGAAGGGGCCCGTTCAAAGTTTTATGCTAAGGAAGGGACCCGGTCAAAGTTTTGTGCTAAGAAAGGAACCCGGTCAAAGTTTTATGCTAAGGAAAAGACTTAGGCTTCATATCGAGAACGGCATGGCTTGCGTTCATATTTACGCCCCTCAGGATTACTTAGGCCGCATATACAATACTAGATTTATGTCTACAAAAACGATGTGACAAAGTTGTGCTACCGACATATATACCTACTACAAAATTTTGACTGAATGTCTGCCTGTATTTGAGTAGAAAGTTCATTTCGATGTAAAAAAAAATCAGGGCTAAATCTAAGTAAAACCCACCGATATATGCTAATGAAAATGACCCAGCCATGAAACGAGTACTTATTGAACGCAAAAGACTTAGGATTACACTTAAGGATTCGACTTAACGATTACACCTTAAGGACTACATTTTGAATTTTGATCGTTATGTTTTACACTGGATCCCTAAACTCATGGATTTAGAATTTAGTATTTGTTTGCGCTAAGGTTTAACAAACTATACCTTATCTTTCGCCAAATAATTTTATCTTAATTGTATTGAGAATAGCAAAATTTAATTACAGATTCAGCAACTGCACACAGTTAATTTGGTTAATTTAATCACACTTATATTGTCCTTCTTTACAATTAACGATGAATACCGTTAACAAACTTAAATGTGGGCCAAATACAATCTTTTACTGGTCAAATTCACAATTATCCTTGTTACCTTTGGGTTCATCAATCATTAATTATTTGTACGGATTCTTTTGAAGGGCTGCGATTTTAAGCCGCTATGATCCAAGGATAAGCCCATGTCAACTCTAGGGGCCGAAGTTTAATGCATACTATGCCATTATCGATATACTAAGCCTAAGTCTTAGTCTTAGCCTAAGCTAAGGTCCCTCTATGTGCGATTTAGTAAGCCTAAGCATAAGTCGGGGGGCTGGCGCCCCACGAAGCCTCCGCTCTAAGCTGTTTTTTTCTAAAGTTATAACGTCCGACTCCTAAAGTTGACATGGGCCATAAACTCAACAATTTTATGTTCTTATCTTTTATTTTTTAAACAAATTTACATTGCAATACGATAGAGTATCATGTTTTTCCGGCTTACTGACACAAACAAAAAGACTTTAATACAACAACAACGGCTCAGAAACGGATAATATGCCTAATAGTTTACCGTTAGTTGCTTTGAACCATCTGTACATAATGATACAATTATCTACGTTTAAATATCACTTTCCAACACTGTGATTATACGTCGCTAGCTTTTAGATCAAAAATGCCGTAGGGTTTTCATCTATAAAATGGCAACCTCTGTAAGGACGCGATAAAAATTTAACATTGAATTCCCACGCCTTATATGTAAAAGTCTTTCATAAATCACAGTGGGTAGGAAAACTATTAATTTGGAATCAAAATCGCGTAGATATTGGTGTTTATACTATGAAATTTCCTACCTAACTGCTGGTATCCGGTTTAAACTTTGACTTTGTGAGTGTGCTATATGATCAATATATTCCCATAGAAGGAATCCGCAATAGTAGTAAGCATTGGTTTGGTACCTAAATTTGTGTATATTTTATTGTTATAATTTATGACTTAAAGAGAGTTGGTTTTATTTAACTCAGAAGTTTTCATTTTACATGTGTCGCTTTTATGAAAAAAGTCGTTTTTTGATTTTACATTTGACTAAAAATTATGGGTGAAAGCATTATCCGGCAAATGGGATAGACTTAAATGATGTTATCGAAAAAAATTTCACAAAGAAAGATCCATTTGAATTTAAGACACGGCTATGACTCAATTTTTATGCATTAACCGAGTTTATCTATCTGTAGATAATAAGTAATTATTACTATTATGGCCTATATCAACTTTAGGGGCCGAAGTATAATGCATGCCATGCAGTTTCTCGATCTACTAAGCCTAAGCCTTAGTCTTAGGCTAAGATAACATCGCTATATGAGCCATATAATAAGCCTAAGCTTAACTCGGGGGGATTACGTCACAAGAACCCCCGCTCTAAGCTGTTCTTTTTTCTAACATTATAACGTCCGGCCACAAAAAGTTGACATGGGTCATCGATTTAGTATTATTCAAGTCTTACACAGTACGGGCAATAGTTAAAAAGAAGTCTAACAATGGTCAGCAGTTTTAGCGAAGCATCTAACCATCTGGCTTATAGAATGCCCAATGTCTTGGCGTGTTCGGGGATCTAGCGTACTGTGATCATCAGGGGGAGGGGGACTTACAACAAAACTGCGCGGGGAGTAGCAGTTAGTACCACGCGCATCTTTATTATATGTATACTAAAACGTAGTGGATCCTTACCGGAGCGTTACGTAATAACGTTAGAAAAAAGAACAGCTTAAAGACGGGGAGAGGTTGGAGACTTGGAGCAGGCTAATATTAGGCTTAGGCTTAGTGTATGTTATCTCTAAGGACCTAAGTTAGGCTAAGGCTTAGGAATTGCATATCTTTCAACATGCGTTGAAATTCAGGACCTGCCGTCAAGCTTTACTTTGGCCTATACAGTGTGGACTTTACACATTCTGATTTTTATTACGGGTTCTTTATACTGCCGCATTTCTACTTTAAATATTGAAAAGAAATTAAATGTAAATACCTCACCTGACGTCTTTTTGCCGACGATGCTGCTTTAACTTGCCCAATCGCAGTACCACCCCCTGAAATATCAGGAACGTTTCGTTCACCCGAAGCCGTCTCACAAGCTACAAAACGGAGAACCCGGCCGCCACCAGCGCTATGGTGAAATTGCGAATTCGCTCGATAAGCATCGATAAGATTGTCGTAAACACCCATCACATTACATTGACATTACAATCAAATACGAAATTATCGGTACAATGGTGGCACTCTAAAAGACAGCTAAGATGCAAATTAATGCCGTAAAGTTTGAAACCAGTCTTATTATTTTCATTGAGGTCTATAAACGGAGGGGTGGAGGGTGAGATGGGGAGGGTGTGACATTACATTATAATAATATGGAATTGTTGGCTCAATATCAGATTAAACAGTGACACTCTAGAGCACAGCTAGGGTTCAACTCAATATTGTAAAGTTGGAAGCTAGTCAAGTCAAAGAGATGGAAAGTCGGCTTCTTCAAATGCGGGGGAATGGTTAATGGGTATGGAGGAGGTAAAAACAACGAAAAATGATGGAGCCGAGAAGAGATAGATAACATCGGCTTCGTCAAATGCGGGGGATCTGGTGGCGGTATCCCCAGTTAAGCTTAGGCTTATTATATGGCTCATATAGCGATGTATACTTAGCCTAAGACTAAGGCTTAGGCTTCGTATATAAGAACGGCATGGCATGCATTATACTTCGGCCCCTAAAGTTGATATAGGCCATAATAGTAATAATTATTATTACAAGATAGATAAACTCGGTTAATGCATAAAAATCAGTCATAGCCGTGTCTTAAATTCAAATGGATCTTTCTTTGTGACGATACTGGCGATAACATCATTTAGTCTACCCATTTGCCGGATAGTGCTTCACCCATAATTTTTAGTCAAATGTAAAATCGAAATACGACTTTTTTCATAAAAGCGACACATGTACAACGAAAACTTCTGAGTTAAATAAAACCAACTATTCCAAAGTCATAAATTATAACAATAAAATATACACAAATTTAGGTACCAAACCAATGCTTACTACTATTGCGGATTCCTTCTATGGGAATATATTGATCATATAGCACACTCACAAAGTCAAAGTTTAAACCGGATACCAGCAGTTAGGTAGGAAATTTCATAGTATAAACACCAATATCTACACGAGATTTTGATTCCGAATTAATAGTTTCCCTACCCACTGTGATTTATGAAAAGAGTTTACATATAAGGCGTGTGAATTCAATGTTAAATTTTTATCGCGTCCTTACAGAGGTTGCCATTTTATAGATAGAAACCCTACGGCATTTTTGATAAAAAACTAACATATAATCACAGTGTTGGAAAGTGATATTTAAACGTAGATAATTGTATCATTATGTACAGATGGTTTAAAGCAACTAACGGTAAACTATTAGGCATATTATCCGTTTCTGAGCCGTTGTTGTATTGAAACCTTTTTGTTTGTGTCAGTAAGCCGGAAAAACATGATACTCTATCGTATTGCAATGTAAATTTGTTTAATAAAAATAAGATAAGAACATAAAATTGTTGAGTTTATGGCCCATGTCAACTTTAGGAGTCGGACGTTATAACTTTAGAGAAAAGAACAGCCTAGAGCGGGAGGCTTCGTGGGGCGCCAGCCCCCCGACTTATGCTTAGGCTTACTAAATCGCACATAGAGGGACCTTAGCTTAGGCTAAGACTAAGACTTAGGCTTAGTATATCGATAATGGCATAGTATGCATTAAACTTCGGCCCCTAGAGTTGACATGGGCTTATCCTTGGATCATAGCGGCTTAAAATTGCAAACATTCGAAGACGCCGTACAAATAATTAATGATTGATGAACCCAAAGGTAACAAGGATAATTGTGAATTTGACCAGTAAAAGATTGTATTTGGCCCACATTTAAGTTTGTTAACGGTATTCATCGTTAATTGTAAAGAAGGACAATATAAGTGTGATTAAATTAACCAAATTAACTGTGTGCAGTTGCTAAATATGCTAATTAAATTTTTTGTTCAATACAATTAAGATAAAATTATTTGGCGAAAGATAAGGTATAGTTTGTTAAACCTTAGCGCAAACAAATACTAAATTCTAAATCCATGAGTTTAGGGATCCAGTGTAAAACATAACGATCAAAATTCAAAATGTAGTCCTTAAGGTGTAATCGTTAAGTCGAATCCTTAAGTGTAATCCTAAGTCTTTTGCGTTAGATAAGTACTCGTTTCATGGCTGATTTTCATTAGCTGTGTATATCGGTGTTACTTTTAGATTTAGCCCTGATTTTTTTTTACATCGAAATGAACTTTCTACTCAAATACAGGCAGACATTCAGTCAAAATTTTGTAGGAGGTATATATGTCGGTAGCACAACTTTGTCACATCGTTTTTGTAGACATAAATCTAGTATTGTATATGCGGCCTAAGTAATCCTGAGGGGCGTAAATAGAACGCAAGCCATGCCGTTCTCGATATACTAAGCCTAAGTCTTTTCCTTAGCATAAAACTTTGACCGGGTTCCTTTCTTAGCACAAAACTTTGACGAGTTCCTTCCTTAGCGTCAAGTTTTCCAAACGGGCCCCTTCCTTAGCACAAAACTTTGACCGCAAGCTTTCTGAGCACGAAGCTTTTAACCGGGCTCCTTCCTTAGCATAAAATTTTAATGGGCCACTTACTTAGCGTAGAATTTTATCGCACCTTCTTTTTTAGCCAAAAATTTTAACCGGGTTTCTTCCTTAGCATAAAATTTTAAGCGGGTCTCTTCCTTAACACAAAACTTAGCCCCGGCCCCTTCCTTAGCATAAAACTTTGACCGCATCCTTTTCTTAGCATAAAAGTTTGTCCGCGCCCGTTTCTTAGCATAAAAGTTTTACCGGGCTCATTTCTTTAGCAATCTTGAGTTCACATCGTCCGCGATTGTCATTGTAATTTCCTGTATATTGCTTTTGTAACCCCGATATACCGTAGTAATTGGCAACAATCAGTTAGAATGAAATAGTGTTAAAATTGAAAAAAGACACGAAGTTTAGAAAACAAACTAAGCCTGAAGTGGCATTCGCAAATCAACGGTACCAAGCACTATGAGTTGTGCCACAAGGATATTATACCCGCCCGACCGCACAATGCACCAAAACTTCAACGAGAACCATACGCGGAATCTCTCCTGCAATTGTAAATAAACCAATGAAGCCTCCCATATGTATATAAAAGAAATCAGGTTTTCATTATTGGAAGGGTTGGTTAAAACGTCAGCTCGGCGACGTCAGAACAATTAGTGGTCAAAGTAGTAAAAATCAGGAGTCGGAATTCGAAAAAAATCTAAAGTCGAGGGTAGAAATACTGAGACGTGAACACTAAAAGATCTGAAGACTGATCCTCATAAAAAGAATTGAAGATGAACCTCAGGAAGAATTTAGAAGTGAGAATAGATTCAAGATGGGGAAGCAGAAGAATTGGAGCACCTCGAAAAATACGTTACGGAAAAAAAAAAAAAAAAAAAATTTACTCGATTATACGGAATGGTTTGTTTTCGATAGATGGGACCGCAAGATTCGCGAAGCATATACGGCTCAAGTAACCCTGAGAAGCCAATCCTTATAACGGTAGAAAAAACAACAGCTTAGAGCGGGGGTTTAGACGGCGGCCTCCGTACTTAGGCTTAGGCTCTTCATATGTCTCATATCATGATCGTAGTCGAGGCTCAAGGAACAGGCTTTGGCAAAGGGATATCAAGAACGGCATGGTTTTCACTTTTATTTTCACCTCGCAGATTTCTTAACCGCATGTACCAATCTAGATTTATGTCTACAAAAACGATGTGACAAAGTTGTGCTACCGACATATATACCTACTACAAAATTTTGACTGAATGTCTGCCTGTATTTGAGTAGAAAGTTACCATTCGAATATAAAAAAATCAGGGCTAAATCTAAGTAAAACCCACCGATATATGCTAATGAAAATGACCCAGCCATGAAACGAGTACTTATTGAACGCCAAAGACTTAGGATTACACTTAAGGATTCGACTTAACGATTACACCTTAAGGACTACATTTTGAATTTTGATCGTTATGTTTTACACTGGATCCCTAAACTCATCGATTCAGAATTTAGTATCTTACGTTCCTGAACTACTATTTACGCCAATGATTTTATCTTGGTGGACTGGCGAAATTTAATTACAGATTCAGCAACTAACATTGGTTAATTTAATCACACTTATATTGTCCTTCTTTACAATTAACAATGAATACGTTCGTAAAAAACTAAATGTGGGCCAAATACAATCTTTTACTGGTCAAATCACAATTATCCTTGTTACCTTAGGTTCATGAATCATTAATTTATTTGTACAGCATTATCGGATGTTTGCAATTTTAACCGCTATGGTAGAGGATAAAGCCCATGTCAACTCTCGGCCAAAGTTTAATACATATATGCATTATAGATATTAACCGTGTTAGTCTTAGCCTAAGCTAAGGTCCCTCTATGTGCGATTTAGTAAGCCTAAGCATAAGTCGGGGGGCTGGCGCCCCACGAAGCCTCCGCTCTAAGCTGTTTTTTTCTAAAGTTATAACGTCCGACTCCTAAAGTTGACATGGGCCATAAACTCAACAATTTTATGTTCTTATCTTATTTTTATTAAACAAATTTACATTGCAATACGATAGAGTATCATGTTTTTCCGGCTTACTGACACAAACAAAAAGGTTTCAATACAACAACGGCTCAGAAACGGATAATATGCCTAATAGTTTACCGTTAGTTGCTTTGAACCATCTGTACATAATGATACAATTATCTACGTTTAAATATCACTTTCCAACACTGTGATTATACGTCGCTAGCTTTTAGATCAAAAATGCCGTAGGGTTTTCATCTATAAAATGGCAACCTCTGTAAGGACGCGATAAAAATTTAACATTGAATTCACACGCCTTATATGTAAAAGTCTTTCATAAATCACAGTGGGTAGGAAAACTATTAATTTGGAATCAAAATCGCGTAGATATTGGTGTTTATACTATGAAATTTCCTTACCTAACTGCTGGTATCCGGTTTAAATTTCGTTTTTTATCAGTGTGCTATATGATCAATATATTCCCATAGAAGGAATCCGCAATAGTAGTAGGGGGGTGTGGAGGGTTCTGGTTTCGTGCTGTGCCTTGAAGCGTCGTGCAGGGGAGCGAAGGGAGCAAGATGTGGAAACTTTTTTGACGGTTTCTCTAGAAAATTCATATGCATCTTGGGCGGAGCCGTTCTGACCCTGTCTGCAGACAATGAATCTTTGGGGGATACGCCAGATCCCCGATTTGATGTTATCTATCTTTGACATTTTATCATTTTTTGTTTTTCCTCCAGCAATACGTAGTTCTTGGTTCAGTTACGTATACCTAATCTTCATGAACATTTTTCCTGTTATTTTAATTTAACAACAGATTAAATGTTAATTAATTTGCTCTCAGAATATACGAGATGTATGAAGATATGGTCTTGCACGTTTTTCCTTTTAGTTTATTTTAACAGCGGACTAAATTTTGATTAACTTGCTCTCAGAATTTACAAAACATTTATTTTATTTAAATTTAACTATAGATTAAATTTTTATTAATTTGCTCTCACAATATACGAGATGTATGAAGAGATGGTCTTGCACATTTTTCCTTTTAATTTAACAGCGGACTAAGCTTTGATTAACTTGCTCTCAGAATATACAAAATGTATGAAGACGTGGTCGTGAACATTTTATCCTTTTAATTTAACTATAGATTAATTTTTGATTAACTTGCTCTCACAATATACGAGATGTATGAAGAGATGGTATTGCACATTTTTTCTGTTAGATTATTTTAATAGCGGACTAAATTTTGAGTAACTTGCTCTCAGAATATATAAAACATTTTTTATTTTATTTTAATTTAACTATAGATTAAATTTGGATTAACTTCCTCTCAGAATATACGAGATGTATGAAAAAATGGTCTTGCACATTTTTCCTTTTAGTTTAATTTAACAGCGGACTAAATTTTGATTAACTTGATCTCAGAATATACAAAATGTGTGGAGATGTGGTCATGAACATTTTGCCTGCTATTTTAATTTAACTATAGAGTAAATTTTTATTAATTTGCTCTCAGAATATACGAGATGTATGAAGAGATGGTTTTGCACATTTTTCCTTTTAATTTAACAGCGGACTAAGTTTTGATTAACTTTATCTCAGAAAATACGATATGTATGAAGAGATGGTCTTGCACATTTTCCTTTTAGACAGCGGACTTAATTTTGATTAAATTGATCTCAAAATATAAAAAATGTATGAAGCCGTTGTCGTGAACATTTTTTCTTTTATTTAAATTTAACTATACATTAAATTTGGATTAACTTGCTCTAAGAATATACGAGATGTACGAAGACCTGGTCTTGAACATTTTTCCTTTTATTTTAATTTAACAGCAGACTAAATTTTAAATTGCTTTTAGAATATACAAATGTATGAGGAGGAGATGGCGTTGCTATAGCTTATAAAATCCTGTAGTTGGATTTGGTATAGATTCCAGGTTAACGCCTAAAGCGAGCAATTCGATCTCCGCTAAATTCACGTTTAGGTTTTACCGAGTCTATATCTTAACGGTAATTCATTGAATTTGTGTGCATGAATCTGAACCTGTGTAATTAAACTGCTATAAAAGAAAAGCATTCAGTGTATTTCAATGCATTTATAATATCGGGATTTATATGTGAGGCGCGCCAAATCTAATAATGACATTGAAGCACAAACGAACAACGAAAGCAAATCAGCAAGCGTGACTACTGAAAAACACAAGCTTTTGCAATGGGTTTCGACTGCCATAGTTAATTCAGTATTTTAAGTTTTCTAACATATTATGGAAGTTGCTTTCCAATTTGGTGAAAACATTACGATGTTGCAAACTGAATAGATGAATGCAGGACAAAAATACATTTGTATCAATGTTGAGGAAGAAGGAAAGAAATTACAGTACGAAAAAATTATATGGGCCGTCGTTTAATTTTCCGGAAATTTAAATTCTGCTGATATCGTTTATTGAGCAGTTTGACCCATTCATTAACTTAATTCGTTTCTACCAATATATAACTTAATTCGTTTCTACCAATATCATGTAATGAGCTTCGACTTAAATCATCAATTTATGTAACCTGACAATATCTCTTGACTTGTGCTTGAGACAAGATTACACAGCTGCGTTTAAGGTAAAGCTCCATACAGATAAAACAACCACGGCATCAGATAAAAGGCTAAAAGTACACAAATATGAGCGACTGTACACTGCGGCAAAATTTCAATAATGAACTCTTTATTACAGAAAGCACTACTACCGGTAACGACTATTGAACTTTGTGGTTGTTTTAACTAGGCGCTTTTGGGTCTGCCTAAAATGCATTTTTGTATTATTTTTAACTGGCGAAAGCCCCGATTTATTTGCTATATTGATCGCGAAAAGAGCTTAGTCAATCAAGCAGCGGCAGTCCATTAGAGAACTGAATTTTATGAGCAGATTTACGATAATTAAACGCCTTTCTAATAGAGGGTAGACAAATTCCATCAAGCTTCGATTTTTTAATAATCCGTTTTCCCAGCCAGGTTAAAGCAAAATAGATGCTTAGCAGGTGAGCTTTATTTAATCTTGTTTTGCGAGAGAGTAGAGTTAACAAGCTTTCATTTTATCGATTCAATTATTACATAAAACAGAATTTCATACGAATCTAGCGGCGAATGTTGTGCTTATTTGTGCCCAATTAACGCAAAATAGTGATTTTCACAGGCTTCCACGACAATACGTAAAGCAGTGTCAATCCCGTTGCTTTCAGTGAACAGTGTGTTTCTGTACTAATGCGAAAATAGATTTATTTCGACAAACATATTAATAGGCAAACTTTAAGTTGACTCTCCAAATAGAATTGATTGCACTGCAAAATATGTCCAATTCATTACAAAAACACATTTGCATGGTATCACTGGCCGAACAACGGCTTGTGAGAAAGGTCCTCCAAATAACATTTTACTTTGAACATTCTGGGATCCGACCAATTTCTATGGTGATAAATTTAACACTATTTGTATTTCCAACTTATCAAAAACAATACTTCTTTAAAATAAAATTTAAGAATCCCCTTCAAAATTATCCATAAAAGGATCGCCGACATTCTCGACTTCTATAACATTTCGATTTTGTTGTATATATGGTGCTGTGGTGTGGACAGTCAGCATGACGTTCGTAACATTTGGTACATCGACGATGTTTGCAATAGTAATAATACCCTGAAATAAACAAGACGTGTCATAATTTCACAAATTTTTGACGTAACTTCCGCATTTTAGAGTAGTTTACATATGACAAAGTTTGCAAATCATCTTTAAGATAACAAAAATGTTCGAAAAAGTTTATACGGCTCACGGGTTAAGATGTTTTCCTTAAGTTTAATTACAAAACCTTGAAATACACGTTTGAAGGATATATTCAGTAATTTTTCTCACGTACGTTGTTTCTTTCACGATAGGTAGTGAAATATATATACATAAAGATATAAATATTATTGATAAATTCAATTTTCAAGCAACTTTATCAAAATTTGTATGAAAGCTTTTACAAATCTATCTGTATGTTTAAAGAATTTCCTGGATATATTTCTTAGAATCACTCACGAAAAATATCCAATGACCATTATCAGTTACAGTCCAAGTTACAGTTTCAGCAGTGTAATTGCAAAATTCAAAATGAGCTTCACTGTTACAATACGAGAACTCCACACAATTTTTGTTCTATCGACCGTAACGACATAAAATAAACACATGATTTTAAAGGCTTACTTTTACAATTATCTTCGCAACTTTCTTTAGTGTCATACAATCGTTGATCCAGATGGCAATGTGTGTGGTAGCATTTCGCGCAGTTACCTTTGTTACAGAAATATAGATAGCCTGCTGAAATTTAGTAAAAAAGAAAAGTGGGAAATATCTGGTTACAATTCTGTCAAATAATGAATTACAAATTCATATCTGTCAAAGGCACAGCCAGTTTTGGCTGCCATTTCATTTGCACAACACAACAAATAATTAACGCTACTTCCCATATTAAAATACTCGTAATAGCTTCACCAATACTGAAAGGACAAGACATGTAGAACGTTGAATGCTAAACACTACCTTGTTCTAGATGCCAAAACGTAGGCGACCGCAACGTATTTACAAAAGCGTAAATGACGGATGATATCGGGAAAATCAAAGGGGATCTATCAAAATATGACTAAAGGTTATATAGCGTAGTGGAGGGTGTGATATTTATTGGTAGTCTAACGCTTACCGATGTTAATTTTCAACGTTACGACTAAATTGTGATACATGAAGTTTTGACGGGTGTAATTGCACATTCTTCCTATAATTTGCTTTGCTTACGATTGCTAAAAAACTTTCGCGCAGTGGGGGAGTGCAGGGCCTCTAGGATTGGGGCAAAAATATGGCTTATAGAGATCCTATACTCTTAAGGGGCTAACTTCGCGTCCCCTATCGACATATCTCTGCTTCATCAAATACTTTCTAAATCATGAAAATTAAACGGTCATTAGCGTAATTCATGGTAGCCAAGTTTATGTTTCAAAAGTGAATATATATAATATAATGTAACGGTAATTAGTTCATGAACGATTAGCAACCTGAACGTTTTCAGCGGCTTTTCTGTTCTGGCAGCGATACTTAGATGTTCTGAGATCCTAGCTGTGAGATGTCGGCGAGAGCTGCCGATGTAGTCCGCTTCACAAGCGGAACAAATGAACTTGTATAAGAAAATCTGGAACTCGGTCTTTGAATGTAAAATTATGCTTGACACGTTTCCCGGTTTCGAAAACAATGCGAATATTGGCATTAGGGAAGGTTGCTTTGAATAAGCTAACTATATGCTTTCGAAGTTTGTAAGCAAAAATGCTTAAAAAGGGCAATTTTAACGTGAAATACTTGATTTCAGTTTCGTTAGCTATGCTCGGTGTTACTGCTTGGTTATCAGAAGATGGTTATTGATTTATTGACAAAGTTTTTATTGGTGCTGTCAACAAAGGTTTACTGAAAAGCCGTTATGAAAAAGCTGTTTCAAGAAACGAATTTCGTTGTGTATAGGAAGAATGTGCAATTACACCCGTCAAAACTTCATGTATCACAATTTAGTTTCCCCTTAACGAGGGTCGTAACGTTGAAAATTAACATCGGTAAGCGTTAGACTACCAATAAATATCACACCCTCCACTACGCTATATAACCTTTAGTCATATTTTGATAGATCCCCTTTGATTTTCCCAGCCAACGTCGGTTCACGTATTGCTGTGAAGTTGGTAAAGTATATCGGAGACAGATATCACAGATGTTCTTGGAAACGAAGTTTGCCGAGTGCACAAATCAACATTAATCACAATCGATCGAAATTTCGTTTTATCGAGATTATAAGAAATTTAATTAAATTTGAAACTTGCCTAATTGTAACATCTAACGACATTTCTTTTAATCTAAATCGATCACAATTTCGTGAAATTTAAATAGATCGATATGTCGATTTATTCTTAGCGATTATGGTTCTCTTATTGTTGGCCATGACTGTACTTGGGGGGGCTGGCTACTCCAAACCTCGGAAAATTAGCGGGCCTTCAGGCTCACCTGCCGGGGGGTGGCGGATTTTGCCGGGGGCAATTTTTTTTGCCTGTATTTTGTCGCGTTCAGCAGGTGGCTTTGAGCCGGAGGGTACCCGAATTGTTGCCGGGGGGCAGCCGAAAATGCCGGAGGGGCTAGCGAATGTCTTAGACCAGTATCTCTACTTATTTGTGCCATCGACAGCTGTTGTGTGCATAAATTCTTTATTAAATTAAAGTTTTCAAATATTAAGCGGCAGCGATACGTAATATTCTTGCTGAATGAGCAGTGATGGTCGTGGAATGAATTTGGGGTTCCACTCTTGCCATAGAGCTTTTGTGATAGTTTCTACCGCAAAGCACATTATAATATTAGCGCACTTTGACTGTTGTCTGCATCATAGTACTGCGAGTTCCAAAAAATATTGTTGATATAATTCTACAATGACATTCTGGTTTCTTCATTCTTTGCAAGTATTGCCATGGGGCGCTGAACTGGCACCATTTCGCTTAAACTGTTGTGTGCAAGGCAGTGGCTTGACATCTAAAATATTTTAAAATTTAATAATTTTTATGCGAAAGGTGCTAAAATCGGTATAGAAGGCCTCAGAAACGGTGCAAACACCTCTCTATTACGGTTAAAACCAACCTTTCAATCGTTTTATTGAAATGAATTAAATTTTGAATTTCAAGGGATTTTTGTAAAAAAATTGAGATGTCTTTTTGTGGGGGTGGCAAAAATGTACCAAAATAATTTGCAGAGTTCATACTCAGATGGCATTTTGCAAGAGCGAACCAATTTTTTTACCAGGGCATCGAAAAAGTCAGGGGCCCACCCCACTTTAGAGGAGCTTGGCACTTTCGTCTGTCTTGGGGTTCATGATAGTAATCCAAATTGCGCCGAGACCGAACGGGCTTCCACCATCTTTGCCGTCATTGATGCAGCACATAAAGGCGCTGTGGAGGCAGCATGACGTCCAATAATGATATACCTCAATAGGGTTTTTACTTTATACGCTCATTCAAATTCGAATTTAGCTAGTTTTCAAACATTTCGAGTGCCGCCAATAAATGTATTCGTTATCGTGCGATCATTGTAGTGGTGAAATTTAACAATGTCTATATATTGAATGTTTAGGGTGACACGCATAACATAAGAATTATAGGATAAGAATATAGGATTTATATTAGAATTAAAATGGAATGAGTCAAGCAACTTGGCTGATATTCGACTTATTTTGTAAGGACAGACTCAATACTCTGTATACTACACAGTTAACACTCAGAATTCACCACCTTGGTGGTAAAACAAGCTACTAGTTATTAATATTCGTGGTGGCCGTCTTGTTGAAAAATGCTTCTCAAGCGCTATCGCCTTAATGGTGTTTGGTCGTTTCTTGAAATTGGCATTTTTATCGCTCATGCTAGTCGCAGTCCACTCTGCGAACATACAGGTTTTAACCGCCAACTGTGTGCCAGCCATATCAATCCTATGTTTAGTTATTACACCTGGCAATTATTTTAATCACCAAGCGGTCATGCTGTAAATATTTTGTTGTGTCAGGTTTTACACTATTTTTCTATGTATTTGATTGTTCTTGAAATGTAAAGTAGTTTTCTTTACAGATGTTATATTTTCAATCGCGTTCAAAAAACCCAAAGAAGGTTTCAATAAACATGATCTTGGCTGCTGAATGTAACGAAAACAAGGTATATATGTATATTGTCTACAGCACAGTTATTCGTATGCCAATAACGTCATTGGGCACTATACGTATTAATGCCCAGAATACTGTGGTTTTTGGGGTGATTATGGGTGGTGTACTATCACAGACAGGTGGATAACCTAATACGATACTTAATAACACTATTCATAGCTACCGGTTCATTGCTGATCTGATAAGTTATCCGAAAACTTATCGGTTTTTGAAATCGCTATATAAACGTTAGCGATAGTGAAATTTTTGTAATTATCGTATTAGATTTGTAACGATATTGTAGGGGTAGTTTGTACTTGACAACTTTGTAAAGTGAGTTATTTCAGTTTCATGGTAACCTATTAATGTACTGTGCATGTGTTGAGAATTAGGTTTTTGAAATTGAGGTAGATAGCAAATTTCGAACTATCATAATGATTATTGCTCTTAGGGAATTGAGCAGAGCGGTTTGCTGGGGTAGGGGGGTAACAAATTTCGAATAGGGATAGAGGTCAGTGGCAGTCTAGCAAGAGTCTTGATCATAGCTATGAGTTGTTACCAAGGAAAACTAAGTATTTTTTATTTTATCTGGGAAATTTTGTTATTGAATTTTGAGTGTAGCGAGTGGAATAAGTTAAGAGTTCTCACTGGCCAAATTGGTAAAGTTTGACGATGTCCGTTTCTGGTTTTCTTTTGAAGCTTAAAATCTTGTCCTGCAGTTAAACGCGAAAATGGTTCCGACTCTTTCCCACCGTAAAAGGGGACCGAATGGGATCGGGTTTGATTATAAAGGCGTCCTACAAAAATGTTATATGGATTGTGTCTTATAAAGTAACGCGAAAATCTGAGCGAAGTTAGGATGATTTTGTAGAGCAAAATGCTCTATAAAATGCTTTGCTGCACAGCTATTTTGGAATAGGGTTGTAGACCAGTCCATGGCAGCGAAAATACACAAAATGGCAATATCTTCGCAACCATTTGAGTTGCATTGTGTTATTAGTGTAACAACGGGACATCGCTCCACCAAGTAACTTCCAAACACATTACCCATACGCCCCCGGCAGGGAATAAGCGGAACCAAAATTTACCTTATTACCGGAACCAGCAACCGGAACCGTCCATTTAAACCGGATCCGGAACCGGAACCGGTACTTGGTCTTCGAAATTTATATATAGTAAAACAGATGATGGAAGAAATGAAGGTATTGTGGATTTAAAATGAATTAAAAATAACTTTTACATTAAAATCAACGTATTGCGATGGTATTATTGCCTTTCTGAAACTTTAAAGAGACTGAGGAAGCTAATAATGTTTATTTATTGATCAAATATGTCGGTTTTTGGACACCCAGAGCAAAAAATGTCTTCCACTATACACCATTGCGTATACTGCGTCAAATCGAATGTGTTTACAAAGCTTGGAGCGTAGAATACACACTTTCGCTCTGTCTCCAGTCGCCTCCCTTTACTACACATACGTTTGTTGCATGTTCTGTAGGAAACTTAAAATTATTGGTTTATATGATTCTAAGAGAAAATAATAGATAGAAGGTAATTTTCTGATCAGTGGTCAGAGATACTGTTTGGCTAGCGTTGGACAAACAGTGCCCGTCAGTTAGATCATAATGATGATAACTTTCTAATCAGAATGCTATAAATGAGACACACTGTGATGCTGCTCGCACAGTTTCAATAAATACAGTTCATTGCCAAGAAAGCAGTTTCTAGCTGCGTTGCAGATAACGTTAGTTTACTTCAATTTAGACTGATTTACCAAGTTTACAAGCGCACTGGTGGGTGCTTGACTGCGTAAGCCATAATCTGTTACCGAGTTGGAACGGTTTAATTCAAACGTATTCCACCGACTTCTAGATGTGTAAAATAGCTGCTACAAGCATCGACCTGGCTTTGATTTAACAAACTCCTGCAGGTTATTATGAAAAATTCCTGCTCAAATTATGTGCCCTACTTAGGTTCAGCCTTGAGGTTACAATAGCCGGGGGCAAGGGAGTAACCGGAATTCTGGTTACGGCGAAAATCGTGTTCCGGTTGCGGTTCCGGCAAAGGACAAAAACCATACCGGGACCGGAATTCCGGTTTAAAAATTTTGTTTGAAATTTTCCACGTTTTTTTGCTTCATCTTGTAATCCAAACATATGTAATATATTATACAATGATCAAGCGCCAATACAACCAAGCAAAAGGAAATATTAACTAACCAATTTGCCGTGTGAACCGTAAGTAGGACACATAATTTGAACAGGAATTTTTCATAATAACCTGCAGGATTTTTTTAAATCAAAGCCAGGTCGATGCTTGTAGCAGCAATTTTCCACATCCAGAAGTCTGTGGGATACGTTTGAATTAAACCGGTCCAACTCGGTAACAGAGTATGGCTTACGCAGAAGTACTTAGGGTATGCTTGGCTAACATAAATTGCGTCAAGCACCCGCCAGTGCGCTTGTAAACTTGGTAAATCAGTCTAAATTGAAGTAAACTAACGTTATCTGCAACGCAGCTGAGAAACTGCTTTCTTGGCAATGAACTGTATTTATTGAAACTGTGCGAGCAGCATCACAGTGTGTCTCATTTATAGCATTCTGGTTAGAAAGTTATCATTACTATCAATCCTGAGGAGCACTGTTTGTCCACCGCTAGCCTAAACAGTGTCTCTTACCACTGATCAGAAAATTACCTTCTATCTATTATTTTCTCTTACAATCATATAAACCAATAATTTTAAGTTTCTTACAGAAGAACATGCAACAAACGTATGTGTAGTAAAGGGAGGCGACTGGAGACAGAGCGAAAGCGTGGATTCTACGCTACAAGCTTTGTAAGTACATTCTATTTTACGCAGTATACGCAATGGTGTATAGTGGAAGACATTTTTTGCTCTGGGTGTCCAAAACTCGACATACTTGACCGATAAATAAACATTATTAGCTTCCTCAGTCTCTTTATAGTTTCAGAAAGGCAATAATACCATCGCAATACATTAAGTTTAATGAAAAAGTTATTTTTAATGCATTTTAAATCCACAATACCTTCATTTTTTCCATCATCTGTTTTACTATATATAAATTTCGGAGACCAAGTAACTGTACTTCCGGTTCCGGATCCGGTTTAAATGGACGGTTCCGGTTGCTGGTTCCGGTAATAAAGAAAATTTCGGTTCCGCTTAATCCCTGCCGGGGCGTATGGGTAATGTGTTTGGAAGTTACTGTGGTGGAACGATGTCCCGTTGTTACACTTAATAACACAATGCAAACTCAAAATGGTTGCGAAGATATTGCCATTTTTTGTGTATTTTCGCTGTCATGGGACTGGTCTATAACCTGATTCCAAAATAGCTGTGCAGCAAAGCATTTTATAGAGCATTTTGCTCTACAAAATCATCTTCTAACTTCGCTCAGATTTTCGCATTACTTGTCGAGACACAATCCATATAACATTTTTGTAGGACGCCTTTATAATCAAACCCGATCCCATTCGGTCCCCTTTTACGGTGGGAAAAGAGTCGGAACCATTTTCGCGTTTAACTGCAGGACAAGATTTTAAACTTCAAGAAGAAAACCAGAAACGGACATCGTCGAACTTTACCAATTTGGCCAGTGAGAACTTCTTAACTTATTCCACTCGCTACACTCAAAATTCAATAACAAAATTTCCAGATAAATTAAAAAAATACTAGTTTCCTTGGTAACAATCTCGATAGCTAATGATCAAGACTCTTGCTATACTGTAGATTGGACTTATCCCTATTCGAAATTTGTTACCCCCCGACCCCAGCAGAACCGCTCTGCCTCAATTCCCTAAGAGCAATAATCATTATGATAGTTCGAAATTTGCTATCTACCTCAATTTTCAAAAACCTAATTCTAAACACATGCACAGTACATTAATAGGTTACCATGAAACTGAAATAATTCAGCTTACAAAGTTGTCAAGTACAAACTACCCCTACAATATCGTTACAAATCTAATACGATAATTACAAAAATTTCACTATCGCTTAACGTTTATATAGCGATTTCAAAAAACCGATAAAGTTTGTCGGATAACTTATCAGATCAGCAATGAACCGGTAGCTATGAATAGTGTTATTAAGTATCGTATTAGGTTATCCACCTGTCTGTGATAGTACACCACCCATAATCACCCCAAAAACCACAGTATTCTGGCATTAAGATGTATAGTGCCCAATGACGTTATTGGCATACGAATAACTGTGCTGTTAAGAAACAATATACATATATACCTTGCTTTTTCGTTACATTCAGCAGCCAAGATCATATTGAAACCTTCTTCGGGTTTTTTGAACGCGATTGAAAATATAACATCTGTAAAGAAAACTACTTTACATTCAAAGAACAATCAAATCATAGAAAAATAGTGTAAAACCTAATACAAGACAAAATATTTACAGCATGACCGCTTGTGATTAAAATAATTGCCAGGTGTAATAACTAAACATAGGATTGATATGGCTGGTCACACAGTTGGCGGTTGAAAACTCTGTATGTTCGCAGAGTGGACTGCGACGAGAGCATGAGCGATAAAAATGCCAATTTTGAGAAACAACAAACACCATTAAGGCGATAGCGCTTGAGAAAGCATTTTTCAACAAGACGGCCACCAAGTATATTAATAACTAATAGCTTGTTTTACCACCAAGGTGGTGAATTCTGAGTGTTAACTGTGTAGTATACAGAGTATTGTAGTCTGTCCTTACAAAATAAGTCGAATATCAGCCTAAGTTGCTTGACTCATTCCATTTTAAAATTCTAAATATAAATCCTAATATTCTTATCCTATAATTCTTATGTTAATGCGTGTCACCCTAAACATTCAATATATATACATTTTTAAATTTCACCACTACAATGATCGCACGATAACGAATACATTTATTTGCGGCACTCGAAATGTTTGAAAACTAGCTAAATTCGAATTCTAATGAGCGTATAAAGTAAAAACCCTATTGAGGTATATCATTATTGGACGTCATGCTGCCTCCACAGCGCCTTTATGTGCTTGTATCATGCTAAAGACGGTGGAAGCCCGTTCGGTCTTGGCTAATTTGCGTTATGCTTCATGAACCCTGAAGAGATACGAAGTGCCAGCTCCTCTCAAGTGGGTGGGCCCCTGACTTTTCGATGCCCCCTGGTAAAGAAATTGGTTCGCTCTTGCAAAATGCCATCTGAGTATGAACTCTGCAAATTATTCTGTACATTTTTGCTACTGATAAAAAGATATTTAATTTTTTTACAAAAATCCCTTGAAATTCAAAATTTAATTCATTTCAATAAAGCATTAAAATTGGTTTTAACCGTAATAGAGAGGTGTTTGTTGTTTGAAAATTGGCATTTTTATCGCTCAGGTATATATATTACCATAATCGCATCATATGATAGTATACCATGGAATCGATGTCGTTGAATATCTGTATTTTCAGGTGCATGATCCAGCAAATCGCTTGGGACGTAAAGCGTTAACCAGTTATACATATATATAATTGTCGTATTTATTCATACCGTTTGTTGTATTATATGAGGCCATGAAAGCGCGCCCTATTGTTACCATTGTGTGCTATTTTATGCTCATTTCGTGCTGTAATCGTACTTTTATTGGATTGATCAGGCCATAAAAGCGCCTGCGTTTTGCCATGAATTGTTGTATTCTGCTTGTCATACTTTGTCGTAATTTTTGTAAATTTTAGGTTGGAAGTACGATCGGTAGAGTGTAACGTATTTGACGCGATTTTAGAAGGAATTTTAGGGATTTGCGCGCTTGCAAATTGGCATTTTATAGGTCCAGAACTTGAGTATGGCGAGCTCTTGCCATACGCGATTTTGTAGGAAGATAGGACGGTATGACTGCCTCGCTGAACCCAGAATGAGCATCTACGTAGGAATTGCCCTACCACGAGTGGTAGGACCTCGAAACGAGTTACAAATTGTTGTTGAAATAACTGGCCGTGACGAGGACCCGTCACGACCGTCCTCACAAATGAGGACCACAAAAATGTGGCTGTTCTCCCGAAAGCGAACAGCGATTGAGACAATTTCTTGAAAATTATAAGAGGAAACTAAAAAATATAAAATTTACCAGTGCTCGCCATACTGGTAACTTGTTAAACTGTACGAAATATCATCTACCAGCGTTCAATCTCGCTGGTTGAGATAAGAAACAAAATTAGACAAGTTAGAAATTTAGGCAAAATTTGTTACCGAAAATATCGGTTACGGTCCATAGCTCCGGAACCGTTGGGAATTCCGAAATTTTGTACTTAATACTTCTTATAGGGAATTTTACGGTCTTTCGATTGATACCGGCTTCGTAGAAATCCGACCCGGATCCACGGACTTAGGGACATATTTGTATACGCGTAAGCCGGTAAAATACAATTAACTCAGATAATTCAACGAATATTGGGCATGCAAAAATATACGTAAAATTATCGTTAGAATCCCCAGAACCGAGGCTTCAATTTGAGCCCGGACCGGTCCCGCTGCGCCCCCTTTTAGGTACCCCATATGAA
The DNA here is from genome assembly GCA_030248225.1 of Trileptium ribeirensis. NCBI lineage: Eukaryota > Metazoa > Nematoda > Enoplea > Enoplida > Thoracostomopsidae > Trileptium > Trileptium ribeirensis. The sequence goes on along the minus strand of JASANE010004347.1, from coordinate 58,537 downwards.
GATCTCAGAAATAACGCCCGGACAAGCGTGTCACCCCCTCATCAGATTCCCCGTATCGAGACTAATCCAAATATATATAAAACTCCCCAGAAAAGTGTACCCGAGCCCAGGGGAACCGTTTAAACACCCCGATTTTTGAAAATTTTGGCATGGACCCTCCCCCAAGAGTCTATTTCCCCCTTGCCGACCGAATACGGTCCTGTTACATATCATTTTGCTCGGACGGACCTTCCGAGTCCGGATCCGAGACTCTTTTGGCACTCTGGCCATTCCCCGTGGACCCCCACCCTCTTTTTACCCCTGTGCTCTCTTTTCTTCTTTTTGTTTACATAAGCCACGTCTCTTTTCCCGTGTGTTTATATATAAAATAAATATCGAATCAAGTTAATATTAAAACTAGGTAAGTATTGAGCTAATGTAGGTTTTATAAGAATATCTATATATGTATATATCTATATACTATATAGTTTGAACCCAATAAGACTTTTATCAGTGCCGACCTGAAGTTTATATAAACTTCATATAAAGTTGATACCAAATTTATTTAAGCTAGGAGACGTTTGAATTGTTTGCCGTAGCCACTAACTTAAATCTAAATTTACAGTGCTCGATGGTCTACTTCTGTACAGAGCAATTGTAGTACCTGGAAGTATTGCGATACACTCAAGTGGACGTCTCTTCTAAACAAACAAGTTCATCCTAAAGTGAGCACAACAGTAAAACTAATTTATATACGATGTACGGTACAACTTTGTATTAATTTGATGTTATATTTATATCAAAATAGTGGCCGCTACTTTTGTGCAAACAGACTGCAGATTCAGCTTGTATGAGAATGGTCGGAGGGGTTGTTTAACGGCAATAGTTTGGTAAATGTGCGTAGATATGCATATATGTATGTATATATGTGTTTTGTACGCTGCTCATAGCATTCCATTGATGCTAATTTTGCTTACTACCGACTCTCCGAGCTGTTATCGAATCAATGGTGCGGCCTGATTGATGTGGAGTTAGTAGCTTGCGGTATGCAACTTAAACTGCAAATGGTTGTTTATGTAGGAACTTCCAGAAAAGTTAGAGTATATTTGAATTATTTAGGAACTTTGTATTAATTTAAAAGAAGTTTTATATAAAATTTATATCAACAAGGTCGTAAATCATTGTAATTAAGTAAGATTTCATATTAAAATCGGCCCAAAATTTCTAGAAATATGATCGGAATGCGGCCGATAAGAGTATTGATTTAGTTGGATAAGATTGGATCAGAAAACATACCAAAAGTGCTGAGCAAGCATACCAGCATGTAAGTGTGGATGGGGAGACGTAGGCTAGTACCGGTATGGAAGAGGATTTACTCTATGCATGGTCGAGTTAGGAATGAACGGTTCGAATTGATAAATCTCTTGTCTAAGTTGCTACGGACTCCCTGTCCACACTTCGGTTTACACGTTAGTCCCGTCCGTCCTAGCTTGTCCCGCAGGCACGTGGTATTAATTGGTCCGTCATCTAGACTCATCTGTTTCCCCGAAGTAGTACTGGACCTCCCTTGGTCATTGAGATTAGGACACAAATAAAGCGTAACACTTACGCTTAGACTTAATTTACATGATTCCGTGAGCTGAGTTAGGATCGAAAAGTCTGAGTATTGAGCTGACCGAAGTTAAAAAAACATTTTACATGAAAGTATATTGGCTAAACAAGACGTCTCGACTAGTACTCCGAATCATCCACGGTCATACACGTGCGTGCACGATTTATTTAGGATTCGCCAGGATTGATTTTCAAGAGTTCAAGTGTTTTACGATTTCTCTGGACGAGAGTCCGTCCAGTTGTTTCGACTCTTTGTTAGTAGGAGTTAACCGGTATTTTTTGGATCGATTTACGTGAGGAATTTGCTCAAATTTTATTAATAAGACAATGGTGTCGTAGGCAATATCCGCCTGTCAAAATTTCATATTGCAACTTAAATAGACGTACTGATGTAACGCCTCGTGGGTGAGACGGCTCACCTAAGTAGGAAATTCGGCCTATCTAGAGAGCTGTTCCAGGAATTGGGTTCGACCTCTACTCGGATCTCGAAGAGGATCCGAGCAATTGATTAGGTACTTAAAGCGACCAAATATCGCGTCGGAAATACAAACCCGACGACCCTGAAAGGGTCTGCTCCCACCAAAATAGAAAAGTTAATTATTTCAAGATTTACTCCAGGAATTTTATTAGGATTTTGACGGCACCTTCGTACTGTTCTTGGTTAATAAATGCGCTTATAAAACCTGTCGATTTTACCTCGGAAATGCAAACCCGACGACCCCGAAGAGGAGCGTTCCCACTGAAATGTGAAAATTTAAGTAATTTAGGATTTACTCCAGGAATTTTGCTGAAACTTCGACAGTTTCTTCATAGCACTGTCTATTAACGAATAGGATTCTAGAATATGTCGGTTTCGAGTCAGAACCCTAAACCCGGCGGCCTTGAAGAGGCCTAACCCCCGCCAAAATGCTAAATCAAGATTAAAATTAAAATATTTTAAGAATCTCTCAAGAAATTTGGTTGAAAGTTTCGTTGTTTCTTTGTAGGGATGTCCGCTATTGGACGCCGCTCCGAAACCCAATATTATCGGGTCGGAATCACAAACCCGATGGCCCGGAAGTGGCCGGACCCTGTCAAAGTGTGTATACATGGTTAAAATTAGAATATTTCAGGATTCCCTCCAGGAATCTCAGTGAAACTCTCGCAGTTTCTTCGTAAGTATGTCTACTTTTAGATATCATAAAATTCAACTTTGTTATGTTGGAATCACAAACCCGACGGTCCGATAGGGATCCGTCCTTACCCGAACTTTACACGTTAATAACTCGATATTCGTTCCAGGAAATTTAATGATCTTTCTCGTATACCTAGAGGCCCTTTAGGCCTTCCATTTAAGCTATTGAGCCCGGCAAAGCCGTGGCCCGTTCAAAAGCTATAGGCGATTTAAATCCGACCCACACAACCGTTACTCGGTTTACAGTTCAAATTTTATAGATTACGTCGTTTCTGCAAAGCTGTTTCGGTCTTGTCTTTGCACGTATTTTAGCTGGGGAAAGGAAAATATTATCTTCCCCAGTGTTAATAAGTTACATTAACAGTGAAAACATTTTAAGTCGTAAGGTTATCGAAGTCGCTAAATGTGAAATCGAGTCTATCGGGCCTTGGCCCGACGGACCATTTTTGTGAGGACCGTTGACCCGGTCCTAGAAAATTGATACACATGGTCGAGGTCTGCCCCTGTGCAAAATTGCACTGAGAAATAGCGCCAAATTGAGAAGTTATTAGGAGTCAAAAGACTCCCTCAGCCCAAATCGAACTGTGCTCAGAAATCAGTTTGAAATTGCGAATCAAACAATTTAAGCCAACAAACGGAGTAGGATCAAGCTAGAAAATTGGCTACGGTTGTCTTATCAACCGGGGCCTCCGTTTACCGCCTCGTTTCGTCGAGCAGAAATTGCTCGAAATAACAGTTAATTTTTAACTCCAATGTTTCGGAACGTTCCTCAAGTCAAAATAATGTAGATTTTCGTACCCTGCGAGTAATGCCGATGGCTTACGAGGCCTCACCACTAATATTACTCGTTTCGGTTAAGATCATAGGTACAACCCGCATAGCAAATTGAACAAAGCTTCGCATTAGGAAAAGCTCAAAATTCAGTCCCAAGCTCAGTCTACCGGGACCCCGTAAGCTGTTCGAAAGGCAAGTCCGCCTAATCGTTTTTTTCTCTGCTGTTATAACTCGAGTTGGTGTATTTGAAACGTCTGTTTTTGTAGTGACCTGGATCAAAGATTAAGTATAATTAGGGTCTCAATTCCATTGTGTTTGCAAAGTAATTGCATAGAAAATAAATATCAAAATTAGTCAGTCTATTTAGAAGCTCCATTACAAATTTTACAGGGTCATTCAAAGTACGTATGTATGTATGCGAGTAGGACAAAAATTTTAAAATCTTATACCGTTGTCGCACCTTAACAAAAAGAATTCAGGAGTCGTACCGAAGAGCATTACATAACGTTGTCATGGTTTAGTAAGTATTGTTGTCTCGATTGTTGTGTTACGTTGTCATAAGCTAACCCCGTCGCTACTAACTGCGAGTATACGTAACCGATTATCATGTACTATAGTTTTGTGATTCGAATGAGCAAGATGTAGTCTCGCAAGCGTCCCATTGCACGCTCAACCCCGTACGCCCCGCCTCGTTTCCGCCTTTCGCTTACCCGAACCTATTGTTGTGTCGGAGTTCCCTTCCCGTTGGCAAACGAAGTACCGAGCCAATAGTTAGTTCGATGGCGCCTTTATTTTATCGATCACTAACCGTAGCACCTTCCGGTACTGAATTCTAAGTTGACCCACTACTGTTTTTGCATGAGTAAGGTAAGCACAGCTGTCATAAGATAAGGCTTCACAGTACACGCCGTGTTTTGACTCAGCTGTGAGAGTTCATTGAAAAAGGCGATGACTCCGCAACCCTCCCCAATTGGAGCTCTGCTCATTTTGTATTAGTGTGCCATAATTGTGACATAACGCTTATTGTATCTGCCCGTACAATATGTATCTGTCCGTGTACCCATAAGTTTTTGTGCAACTCATCAATAAATGCTCACTGAAAACACGAATTGTGCAGGTGTTTTGTTGACCCGTAGTAGCGATAGGAACTCAAGGGGTTTGAAATCCGTCACCCCAAATCGACGACCCACGTTCAGGTTTGACACGCGCATCGAAGAAGCAAACCTCAGCGTGACTCGCCGATTACAATTACGTTTGTTAATTACTATTGTTGTTGTACAGGTACGACTGGTGCGACTCACACACAGAAAGATTGTAAACTCACGCTGAGCACCCAAAGTAGGAAACATAGACACGCGCGGATCCGACGTTAAACGTCTAGGGATTTGTTGGACCCTAGAGGGGGCCACTGGCTAAAGTAAAAAATTAGATAAATTACCCATTTTTAGAAAGTTAGAAAGAATTTTACACTTCCCGGGTTGGACGTGGATAGGGAATAGTGGTACGGTCTCTTTGGCCTGTGAGCAGGTGACGGAGCCGACCTCCCTGGGGACCTCAAAGGTAGTACCTCGTAGACTACGTGCGCAGCCCGTCTGGCAGGATCAGAACACATCCTGTGAAGCGCTCCTGCGGCTTGCTAAGCTCCGTCATTTCTTGGGCCTGACTCGCGCGGGAAAAGACATTCGAGTAATTGAAACCCGCCAGGTCCGCCCTTGAAGTCACGATAGCCGGGGTCGTATGGGCATTACGTTAGGGAAGTGCGTAATGCAGCAGCGTCACGTCGATTGTTATTACATTTATTTTACCTGCTGTAACTACTACCAAGGATTTATGATTGATTTTGTAAAAACGTAAAAAATTTTACCACCTCTCTCCAATTTTGGGGTGGTTTGACAAAAATTTTCTTCGACCCCTGCTTTTGAAGGGGGATAGTTTTATACCACCTTCAAAACAATGGGAGGGTGGGGTGCGGAAATAACTTTTATTCATAGTACCATAACCCGCTCCCAAAAGAAAGGCAGTAAGCCCCCGAAAACCGAGGGTTAGGGTAGAAATGGATCGCGTCATGCGTAATGTTTTATACGGTTATTTCTAAGAGCGTGATACTCTCCCTACTATACACTAAATATGCATTATTATTTGAATTTTAACCCGTTGCATTTTTATCCCATCTTATCACGAGCATATTACAGTCGCGGCCTGAAATAAGAGCAAAAAATCGATCGATTTCGATTAAACGAAATTTCTATTGATTTCAATATTGATAATTTATAGTAATAAATTATTTGTCGTAATGAAATAAAATTCACATTATTTATAAAATTTCGCTTATTTTCGATTAAACGAAACTTAGGCCGATTGCGATTGCATTTTTTAGCCGCGATTTCGGTCGACTGCATAATATTTTTGCATATTTTATAGAGAGCGAACGTTACAACGTTTGTTTGCGTAAACGATCGTTCACAAACGAACACAAAACCATTCTATCAAAAGTGCGACAAATTTTGCCGCCGTTTACATTCATTTTGAAAGGATCATTCTAACATTTGGTTGCATTTACGGCCGTTCACGTTTGGCGTTCGTTTTTTATGCACTTATTTTTGTCCGTGACTGTACCTCACTGTGACTAAAATTTAGCGTGCGTTAAGTAGGGCATATTCGCTCTTTCATTCGGTGAGAAAAAATTACGCAAAGGTTTTTCGACATCCCACTGAATACAATACAATGTACTGCGAGTGTGATAGCAAAATTTTCGAGAATAATGTATCCCGCCGGTGACAAGTTTTCTTGTCATGGGCAGACAATAATATGGTTCATCTTTTTTATGTGACAAAACATTCTGCTCTTAGCCGGACTAGAAAAAACATTGAAACACGACGTTACCTTCCAAACTTTCGCTGACAAATGAGCCTGAAGCGCCATTTGACGACATAAAATTGGAGCGCTTCGATCGCTGACGACCGTATTCTTTAAAGCCAACCACCGTGAGATCTGAAAACAAAACAACGATGTATATTGTAAAAAAAAAGTTAATTTAGACAGAATAACAACGTGGCCCAAAGCTTCATTTCGCCAGAGCTACTATGTCTCTATTACCTAGGCTTTCCAAATTGTGAGGATGGGGGCTGGAATTTTTCGGTTCCCCCTGGATCAAAACAGGTGCCCCTGGTTCATGCCCCCTGGTAAAATTTTGGGCTCCCTGGTTCACCGCCTCTGGGTAAATTTTTTTTAGTTTCCAATCAGTCTAAAGTACAAAAAATTTGATCAAAATTTGTACTGACATCCCGTTCTGAAGCAAAAACTTTCGCAAATTTTGTCAAAATTTGCTTCAAAATCGCTTTTTCTCTCCATCAAAAGCGTTTTGGCAATATTTCTGACACGATTTTGAACCGTTTTTCTCTTGGCAAAATGCCCCCTAGCAAAATAGGGTGCCCCGTGGTTCATGCCACTTGACAAAATTTTCAGCGAATGGAGAGCCCAGTATTACTACAATACTACAATGTCGTGGGTTCTTTCAAGCCTTTTATCATCTTTGAGGAGGATGGTTAAAACCGACTGTAATTAAAACAAAGCGATGGTTTCGTTTAATAGGAGTCGTATACAAAAGCACCTCGACGCTTGTTTAGACTATAATAACAGGCTCACCGCGATTTGTCAAAAGGATCGACTTTTCTTAAGAGAGACAAAGTCGGTGGCTCCACATCAGTGCAACGGGCCCAAAAGACTGGTTCGATTAGTGATCAACAATGATTATGAAAAAATGGGTTATAAATTTTATGCATAAAGAAAGCTGTCGAACACTAAACGTGGATTTCTGAATATGCGAAACGAAATTTCGAAATGCCGAAACTATAGGAATTTCCAGAAAGTGCCCGATCCGCACTATTTAAAAAGTACAAAAGATTCAGCGTTCAGATAGGCCCGCTAACCCAGGTTTGGAAAACAAGGCTGTAACCTTATATAAAATTTTGCATCGAACATTATTGAACACAATTTCTTGTTTTCTTTGAACAAATTTCGATCTTACAGTACAAGTGATTGTACAAAATCACATATAGCTGGTTATACATGCGTACAGCTGACCGAGTTTTACTCACTTAGATATTTCGTTGGGCATTTTACGGAGATACTTCTCATTTTAGCAGAAACGCTTACACCACAGCAGCTTAATAACATAAGTGCTCTCCCATATTATACTTGACAGTAGAGAGCTGGAAAAAATAGACCGCTGTGTAACACTCATACTGATAGTAGAGGGACTAAATCTGATACATCTTTATCGCTCGATTCGACTTTATCGTAGATTTTATTTTTTTTTCTTACAGACCCACGGTGTTGTTATGTAAAGACGCCTAAAGCCGATGTTATGTTTTTACATTAGGTGATCTGTTTATTAATTTTTTACATTTAGATGTGAATCAATACGAAAGAGCCTACAATAACTGCACACATCTTATTTTGTCACCAGCCACCACCCCTCACACGAGAATCACTATCGTTTACCTCATCTTTGGCCAAAACCGTCACCGACAACGTCTGTTCGTCTTCCGGCTGGACCACGACTGCGACATAGGTGAATTGACCGGAAATTGTGTCAAGACGATAATCGTTGCCGCTATCGTTCCAAACGATCGTTACAAAATCGTTTCCGACGTGAAGCTTTTTCTGCTTGCAATCGGGGTCCGCCTCTTTGTTCGGCATCATTGTTGCGACATGAAAAACGACCTAAAACAACAACACGATAATGGCATTACTCACTCAGTTCCAACTAGCCAATGCACAGCAGTTGAAACCGCGCCAATGCACAACTTGTGATATAATTCAATTTTAAATATCTGTTTCAGTGCAATTTTGCCAGGGTGCATGACCAGCTAGCACCTGGTTCCGAACCGGAGGGCTCCCGATTTTGCCAAGAGAAAAGCGGTTAAAAAATAGTGTCAGAAAAATTGCCAAAACGCTTTTGAGAGAGAGAAGCTATTTTGAAGGAAATTTGCACAAAATTTGTGAAATTATTGGCTTCAGGACGGAAGTTCAGTACAAATTTTGATCAAATTTTATGTACTTTGGGCCAATTGGAAACAAAAAAAATTTTCCAAGAGGCGATGAACCGAAGAGAACCCAGATCACGAAACCGGCGCATTCGGTTTTAGCCAGAGGGCACTTGAAAATGCCAGGTCTACCCCCCCCCCCAATTTGGAGAGCCCAGACTCTAGTAGGCTAGCGCAACTAAAATCGCTCTCGGCCCCACCTGTTAAACTATAGGGGACAGCTCACAGAGTGCGCCACTAACTTAACTTATAAGATCTAACGCGATTTTTTAATCAATTTAACATTATTACTAAAATTGGTGCCCGGAATTTTATATAAGCATGAACTCCTCATCTGCGTATTTTAACAGAAAACAAAACCGACGAGATTGTGAAACGAAAATCAGCCTGAGCAAAATATTGCGATGTCGATGTCATACTGCGTTCAAAACTGTTATGGGCACTGGTTGCCTCCGTCAAACTTAAGCAAAAGTGACTAAATCGAAATAATTACTTTACATTAATACATTTGGAACGATAAAATGCCAGTAAAATCCGGTGGGTACTTTTCAAAACACGGGTTCTGACAACAAATCCATTTCTGTTTGCATTACACTGTTGTCGTCAGCGTAAATTAGGAAAAAATAAGCAAACCCATCCGCCCCAACTACAATACTGCAACAAACAAACGAAAAACAACGAACCTGCTTGTATGGATTCGACCAGTAATAGGTAAACTTTCCGTCTTTACCCGATTTCGCCAAACCACCAAGGTAGACACGCGATTCGTCGGCATCGGCTAAGCGTAAAGTATGTCCGAGACCTAAAATAAAAATATCAGCCATTAAGCACTACAGACACAAAATATATATCTGAATTGTATTGGTACTAGAGATTGGTTGCTTTTGGATACTAGAGAACGTTAATTTTTGGATGCTACAGACATCATTAATCTAACTGCAAACGTCCCGTTTTACCGAGCAAACGAAATAATTTTTATATCAACAGTACATATCAATGTTTGTGGCAGGCATGCACAACAACATTAACTGAAGCGTTAATATAAAGAACGATGCGTCATATTTTTATCGGAACGCTATGGCTGTACCGGTAGTATTAGCTTTGCATTGTTCGAATTGCTATTCTGAGTACTACAACCGCTAGGTGTCATCATAAATTTTGTAATCGGTGACCTTTAGCTACTTCGTTTTCGCAGTTAGCATTCACATACGTTCAAGGGTTCCAGTAGGATTACATTTAGACAATAAAGATAGGAAGATGAAATTAAAATGGGGAGAAATCGGTTGTCTGCAGACAAGAATGTGCTCATTACACGTTCCCCCTCTCAGAAGTTACCGCATGCCAAGGCGGAAACTGGTAAGATCCAAATGATACTATATAATTTTGTAAGTTCAGTGACACGGTTGCAGTAGAGAACAACATGGTGTAAGGCTTCTTCTGCAGTACAGGTCACACAGGGACTGCTCCGAACCATTCCTTACTTACAGAGATGGGCATTTTGTGCTGGCCTGAAGTTGATGAGTATAAACAAAACCAAAGTTTTGTTACAACAACGGCCATGGCTCAGGAACGGGCAGGTGGATATATGTAATCTATGGACTATTGGATGCATTTAACCTTCGGCACAAAATGGTTGAAGCGCTTCTCTGTATGTGTCGTCACTAATATGAATTAAACAAACCCGACTTTTCGACAAAAATCACATCAAATATTGTTGTTTCCGTATATTATAACATGGTATATGCGGAAGGGACGTGAATAAAAAGCTTCATAGCAGACCTGACATGTAGCCCATATCCCTTTCTGCAATTATTGAAGAATTGAACAAAAACTAATTTTGTAACAAAACGCAGAAGTACTACTGTTGTTATTGTACATAGCTCGATGATTACAGACGGTATTTCGTTGAACTTTCGACAGTGGGTGCATTTATAAGCTGAATGTTATATTGTCGATGTTTTCCTAACGTCGCCGAAGTTAAGGTGCATACCAAAATTCGTGTATATTGCATTGTTGTATTTGCGTCATGTTTATACTATACATGTGTCGGTTTTGCGGCAAGCGGATACTGTGGAGTTCATCGTAACATTAATATGACTACGAAACAAGGCTGTAAATATTTTCTACACCATAACCGACCAAATATTATTGCAATCGTCTGTATCTTTGCAAACAGTACTAGATTTGCTTATGGTTTACTTCTGAACGATTGATATCAATTGGGTTTCCTAGTTTTCCGTTTCGTTTGGACAATGTATTATAAGTGGTTTGACCTAGCTAGCAAATAACTAAAGACAATGGCGCTAAACTCAACTGTCTCAGCGCAGCATCTAGTAGTGCACTAACTGCTCTGTATGCTATTAATATCAAGTAAAACATATACAATTTTGTGTGTGTGTCATTTCCAACCTACGACTTGCAGAACGGTTATGAGGTGTATAATTGATCAGAAGAGAATAGGGCAACTACCTGGAAGCATGCTGTAATTATGTTAAAGTTCCAAGTGGCTTGAAGTTAAATTTGGTACTTTGGATGCTGGTTTTCCCAAACTCCCTCCAAAGTACCAGGATAGAACCGAATTAGGAGCTCCCCAGGTTGAATTGTGGGGCTATCTGGGGGCGATAAATTCGGTTTCCCCAAGAAACTTCTAAGGATCTGTTGAACTGTGGTTGGGAAAAATACAAAAATAGTTTAAATGGCAAGATAAATATACAATAATAATGCACATAACACAGTGAAATCCTATTTACTGAAGGCAATTATGGTGCTTTTAGGGCAAAAATTTAGGTAATTTTTAGTTCCATAAGAAAAACCTGGCATACCTTTTGCCTCACAGAGAAAAACTGGGGACCACCTATGGGAGCCCGATAATATCGGGCCGATATTTTAGAGAGCCAGCGAGTGCTATGGGTATGGTATCCCAGACTGGATTATTTGGACACAAAATAATGTGTTCGAGTTTCGTACATTATTAAAATTTAATACAGATGGCTCATGCAAAGATTTTGATAATCGACATGGCGCTTTAACACTGGCCTTTAATGTGCCATCTACGTAAAATCATAACAAACTTAGGAAGATGAAGGGCACCAACTATGAGTTGACTCATGAATTATCGTCTTTTTGAGTTGGGATAGTGTCAGAGTAGACGCCGTGAGATTTGTAATACAAACGAGACTTGGCTAGATTATATCTATTAAGTGAAACAAAGTGTTTGGAGTTAGAGCTAATATTACAATTATAATAAGAATACACAGCACTTTACTAGTTTAAGGTAACCGAAACAAAATTAAAATTACCGTGGGATGCAGTAAAATCCGATCCAGTTAGTATGAGCAGCGCAACAGGCATGCTGTCGCTTACAACAATTGTACTGTTTCCTGTTTCTTATTTACTCTATTGTGTGGAAGAGTCTTACACATTCACGATTCCAATACAGACGATGACGCCCAAAACCTGCAGTTTTACACAACTGAAAAACTTGTATTACTTCTAATTTGGCAACATTTTCTTACGATTTCAGTCAAGTTTTTATCATTGTGAAGATATTTTATGAGTAATACCCAAGGGCAACCTAATGTTTAAAAATCGTACAGTTTTATTTTCAATCTCATCAATGTAATGTGTGACACATCGAATACAATTCAGCCGCGAAATGCGTGTGGTCTACACAAATATCAATGATAGAATACACCAACATGCACCCTTAGCATACTGAAAAGTACAGCTTAAATTAAAAACTTATTGTGATAAAAAACTCATTATCGATCATGTTGAACAGTTCAAATGCCAGACGATTAGATTTAAGCTAGTAAGTTCCTAAAGATCTTGAGCTGAACCTTATAACTCATAGTTATATTAGAAGAATCACTCACCAGCCAAAAATCGATTGTATCGTTCCGACCCAAACTGATTCCTAAGGATCTCGGAAAGTGAAGTTTGGTCATGCCCGATATAGACCACCCCGATAGAGACAAGTTCCAGCGGCTGATACGAACGATCCAATATCCGTAGAGCCCGCTCTACTTCCTTCGACGATTCGAGAAGGCACGGACGGCTTGAGTAGGGCATTTTGTAAAGTTGAACCAACGACGTGTCCTTAAGAGTAAAACGTTAATCGTTAGCAAACTAATGGTTCTGAAAGGAAGCTGTTGGAGCTCCGCAACACTTGAAACAGAACGCCGTATCCTATGACGAAACGGAGATCCAACATTGTGCAAAAGCTAGAGCAATGCGGTTGCGTTGTCTGGAAAACACGTTGAGAAAGGAGGCCCCAGCTGACCAGAGAACCTATAGAGCAGCTCATCATCAGGATGTAAATCACAACAAACACAAAATGTGGAAACGTTCAACACATCAAGTGTCGACCGTTAAATGAGTATAGTTATAGCAATTATCGAAATTTTATTTTGTTTTAAAGCGACAACGGTATTTCGCTTATGACATTACGATATTTTTGGTCTACAGCAAAACGCGCAGTAGAACAATGACAAAATTAGAATTTTAAATACAAAAAACTGATTACGTTGCTGAGCTCAACAACAATTACATACATTAAAATCTGGCCTGTCCACAGTGGGTAGGTGGGGGACCCCCCCCACTTTCCAAATCCCCCATGTTCGTGAGATTTTCCCACATGTCCGTCCCCACACTCAGCCGAAACCCCCCATGTCCAAAAACTTTTTATGTCTAAAAATTTATGTTTTTTTTGCAAATTGTTTTTTAAACATTAATTACCACTATTTATAATGCTAAAATATTGTTTTTAGCTTGAAAGTACGTTCACAGTAGTAAAAATGCATGAAAATATGGAAATATTTTGTATTTTTAAGCAAAATTTATCCCATCACTTTGAAATTTCCCCCGAGAATAAACATGGGGCCCCCCGAAGTTCCCCCCACTTTTCCGAGAGCTGTGGACAGATCAGAAAATCGCAATGAAAGTACAACAAGTTTACGGTTGGAAGAGTATTAATAAGCTAGTTTGAAAATTTACACAAGCATAGCAGCTGCAAACTGAAGAGATTTAAATCAAAACTAATAATAACAAATATGCGTTTGCAAACTTACCAGAAAGAGCGATAAAAACAGCGCAGACGGATTAGGAGCTTCAGGTTGTGGGTTAACATAGCATCCTTGGGTAGGACTGAATGCTTTCGGTGTTGGCGGACTATGTAACAACGAGCTGTTCACGCATACCGGGCTGGTTATTTCTGATGAGCGAGAGGAAAAATATGCGCTCGCCAGCGACGTCGTAGACAGCTCAGTCGAAATCGGTCGAATGCCAAGAGTTCCGGTCAGACTTTTGTTATTGACAGCTGCTTCGCTCGCCCAAACTTTGTCCGTAGCATTCGGTGACGGAGCAACTACGTGAAGCAAATGAGACGCCGAAGTTGTCTTCGGGGCTGCACCTATTTTTTGAGAAGTCGGACGACTCGATGTTGTGCCATCCAGTCCTGCTGGATTAGTTGCCACTCTTGACCGGGTCGTTGGTGAAGTTGCGGCAGCAACCGCCTCGAGCGCGTGCTGTCGAGCAGCGGCAAAAATATTGCTGCCGGAAACACTGCTGGTTGCCATTCCCGCACCCATTGAATAATGTCTAGCAGTACTCCGAGAAAGGTCAGCCTTCGGTATTACCGCCGGACTTGGTGTTACTTGAGTCTGCAGTCGGCTAGAAGTGACTCCAGCAGTAGCGACAGAGCTCGACCAGTAATCACCCGATAGTGGCCGTAGTGGTTGGCCGGATGTTGCTCGTTGTTTGTGTTTTTCGGACCGACTGGAGCCTGAGCCAATTGCATACGTGTCAATACCGCGGCTACTGCCGACTCGATGTCCATATGCGTCCAATGAGCTACAATAATTGTCACCGGACGGACCTACCGCAACACCCGCGTCATTATCGTTTGAATTCAACTGTTCATCTGTCTGGAAGGAAATCATATAGCTACAAATGACAAAGAGTAACAACTGCACTGCACTACATTAGTACACAAATATAAAATTTTTGAAACGACTTTAAACAGATATGTACCAAAAATTCTAAATTAGATTGTCAACGGTTTCGAGACGGAAGAATTAAATTTAATTAATCTGCTGTAAATCCGCAAATTCGTTGTTACAACTTTCTCTACATGAAGACATGTATCGGTAACTTACCTGTCCATAGCGCCCCGAAAAGTTGTTGGGGCTACGTTGAGGTGCCTATTTTTATTCTCAAAGAAAATGTCATAGTAGGTGGTGGTAGCAAAGTTTTGTTCAATATGAAACATGATTCCATATTTTCAGCTCTAGCACAGATGTTTTCAGTCTATAAAATAGCATTTTAGCATTAGAAATAGTAGCAGTAATATAATGTCTAAAATACTTGCCTGCAATAACATTTGGACACCAATAATTATTATGGATTTATTTGAAAATGGGCGGATACGGACGAGTGGGAGGGGGGCATGGTGAAAATTTGCCGAACATGATAGATGTCGAAAGTGAAGGTATGATGTGGACATATCTGTATATTTATTATTGAAAGTGTTATATCAAACGTTAACATCGTGCATCATATATACGCCCTTTCATTATTAACCAATACATCAAGATTATGAGCTTAAGACTGCACGGTGGATGCGCTGGAGCCACTATTAATTTGGAAATACTTCTGCTTTGGTGTCTCATGTATCATTCGACACATTGGCACTCAAAAGAAAAATTGGCAGTAAGGAAAATCAAAAATATAATACGAACAAAAGTTAACAATCAAGCTATTCACCCACCTGGTTCATCGAAATAGTCTCAAAAATTTGTCTGGCAATTTCACGTCTGACAGCACCAGACCGAGTATACCCGTGCTCGAATACCCACGACGTTGTTGCAAACGGTTGTCTAATCGTAACTTGAGCCCAGGCTCCCTTCCAGCAACCTGATGGGCATAACACAGGCCATTGGGGCTCCGTAATATGCCCACAGGCGGCTGACCGGTAGGTATCGCTGTATGATGGTGCTGGTGAAATTAGCGTATTAAACATAGCTCCAGTCGTTCCTCCGGTACTCCATCGAGTTCTGGCACCATAATTACGGTGTCCAGACATGAAAATTTCGCGATAGTTATCTTCTTTTTGTAAGCCGCTCCGAGCATTTTCAATACTAGTCGGGGACGGCGTAGCAATAAAAGAATCGTCCATTGATTGCAGTGAAAAACGCTGAACTTCGGCCGGCGGAAGTGATACAGACTTTTGAATAGCAGACTGGTGACGTCGCCTGACATCGGCAAAACTCGGCTGCGAGCTTTGATCCCTTGGACTTGTACTACAAATAGGTGTCCCAGTTTCGTCACCTGAACACCCCGTTATAAAACGTACGGACTGCGGCTGCTGTTGAAACGCACTAGAATATCGTTGTCTACTCGATATATCTAACCGCAACTGAGAACCAGACGGGACATGGCCCTCCAGCTGACCTGCACCTATACTGGTCGATCCAAAGAGTTGGGCTATACACGAGTTACAAAGTAAAGGCCGCTCACTTACGTCCTGTTTCTGCTCCCGGTCAAACTTCCCAAAAGAGGTCAGCTTTATTGACACAAATCTATCACGGACAAGCCATGTTCTCGATTCAGGTGTAATACCAGACCCTCTGCCATTTGCCTGATCGCCGAGCAGAAAATCAGCCATGCCAGGCTGACTGTCTTTCGGAGATGAATTTGAAACGATGTAAATTGTCATAAAATTGGCAAGAACCGTACAAATATCTGTCGCAATCGTTTTAAGCTTTACGTCAGCCAGTGATGACGACTTCTCAACTGGAGCTACAATTCCATCGTTTTCAAAAGATTTCTGATATCCGACGGCTGTTCCGTCAGCAGCAGAGCTTGGCAACTGAGTGCTAACAAAAAGATTTTTATTCTGCCAATCAATAATATACCAAGCGATGGCAGGACGCCAGTCTACCGGACATTTGGTATACCATTTGAAAAGAACGTCTAACGAAAAGCCAACGATAAACGAAGTGAACTTATACGGATCCGTATAAGGCAGCAGAATCTCAACCACGTGGTTGTAATCTTTTTCGCGAAATGCTTCCGCATAAAGCTCTGGAAATTCACCCAACAACGAAACAAGTTCAATCAGTGGGATCGACAAATTTGGGACAGATGGTAGATCGGCTAGCCGTCGCACCAGATCGCGCACCATTGGCGCTAATACGTCGGGCATTTCCAAAAGGCACGCAATGGTGCCGAGAACCGGTAAAGTAGACTCCGATGATACGATTCCATCTTGAATCGCCATAACCAGACGTCTTTGTAAGTCCACATCTAAACATTCACGGTATGCCACTAGTGCGCTCAGGCACGGATACATAGCACGGCGCAGGTCGGCCAAACAAAACCGTTCAGGAGCATGCAACAGCTTTCCAATTCTTTTGCTGTCGTTAATAGAACTCAACAAGGCACCAGCAAGTGCAGTTAGGCCGCTCGGATCAGTTAACAACAGCTTCTTATTCCGCAAAAGCGCAGGCAGCCGACTCAATATCATTTGAAGGACGTTCCAAGAGCGTTCTCGGTAAACTGCCAACACAACTGCAGCCAAGGCGCACCTATACGACAGTCTAGCTGTCTTTATGCTGCCACCACCTGATGAACTTCCAAGGGAAGCAAACACTTTGTGTGTTGCTGGTAGCCCAGTATTTCCGTATAGACCAAAGCTTAACGACTCCTTCCGTTCTAAAGCGTTTCCCGAATTCTTTTTCAAAGGCGACGACGGCGGTGACTGTTTTCCCTCGCTCAAAATATAGGAGTTACCTGTGTTCGGCCAACAACTACCGTATGTTTTAGGAGCACGCTGAGGATCCAAATTTTCAGACCCTGACACATTTTCAGCACAAAAAATGTAATGTGAGTAGATCAACTGCCGCGAGCCACTATCGGTATCTTGGGTCTTCGATGGGGCCTTTTGAGCACCACAGCTTCCTCTAACGGCCTGTGCGTCTGATTTGAAATCGTCAGCGTGAAGGCACTTTTTCTCTGTCAGACAGTCGCTCTTTGGAAATCTCCGGATAGACGGAATTCCAATTTCTCCAGCCGAGTTACATCTAAACCCGAGCATAAACTCTACAATAGCATATCTTGCTTCGTCAGACTCTGCCACAGGACGCACGTGATCGATACACATGTACTGCAGCTCCATATGACGAGCGAGCTGTTCATAAATCAAGATCGCCTGAACTGCACTAGAAGTAGGCCATTTAGTGCGAAACACATCGGTGACCCCGTCAACTATTTTAGGTAAAAACTCCACTAAATACTGCCTAAGATTACTTTCGTTGTCGGCATCTTTACTTCCAGCTGCTTGCCAACAACTTGATGAACTTTCGCTCTTATCATCTGCTATATTGTGGGTGCTATCACCGTCAGCTGTTGTTGTTCTATCTCCAGCAACTGTACTGTCAAACGACGATACGTCAAACTCAAATTTCGCACCCAGCCTGTTACTCTCGTCGTGACTAGTCTTAGTAGAATTATTCCCACTGTACTTCGTATCTGTGCTGGAAGATAAATCGTTCAACTCTTTGCCGCCAGCTTCATATTTTACGTCTTCACGTTTCTTCAAATCATCGTCCAAAATTTTAGCCAACTTACCATTCGCTAGTGTCGTTAGGACCCGGCCAAGCTCGAAAAATTGACCCGGTGAGCTAGTATTTTTTGCAACTTCAATCACCAGCGCTGCAAACACTGAGCTAACCTCATAATCCTCACATTTTCCGTCTGCTTCGGTCGCTGCAGAAGCAGCTTGAGCGCAAATTGGCAAAACCACGCGCTCGGTCAATTGGTCCTGATACAAATATTTATTATCGGCGTAAACTGAACTTAAAACAGCCAGCGCTTTAAGTCGTACAGCTGGCTTGGGCAACGCAGAACCGCTCTGTCGACGCCGCACTGCTACAACGCCAGAGGTTACGCCCAAATAATATTCTTCCATAAGGCCACGAAGCGACCCGAGCCATTGCGTTTTGCTTGGTCCAATACCGCGCGACTCGTATGTGAGCAAGTGCAATATCGACTCCTCTGGACGATCAGCGGCCGACCACTGAACCAACGAAAACAGTTTCTCGGCGGAGCCGTTAAAGGCACTTCGCTCGTAGAAATCTTCCATTTCGCTAACAATTGCATGGAAGGCCATTAGGATACGCTTGTCCCAGTTCAGATGCGGTGGGCTGCGCTGAGACCTCGCTGAACGGTCATCCGTCGTACCGTGTGATGAGTACGCGACAGGCTGAGACATTTCATAGATCTAAAAAACATGTACAATACTATAAACCTAGACAAAAAAATCAAGTCACACAATATTAATACACGTAACGCATCCGAAATCCATGCAGAAATTTACAATTAATATTTGTGTACGTTACATAGCACTTCTAGCCACACAAAAATATACTCAGGGAACTTGGAGGATGAACTGACGGAATCAAAAGAATAAATAGGTTGTTGAACAGAAAGCACGTGGGGGAGCCTAAAATGGTTGGACCCCCTAAGAGGGAAAGGCAACATTAAGCTTGAGAACATCATTTGAGCACATGCCCATCTGAATTCGCTATTGGTGAAAAAAATGAATTTTCTACAAAGCACATTCAATTCCATATGTCAAGGACCGATAGGAAGAGAGAACGGCAAAATTTAAAAAAATCAGTAGTAAAGAAGGAGAAACGGAACAGAAATTATTATAAGTGCGTCGAGAAAAAGCGCGGCTCGGACCGGTCTAGTTACATCACTAAATTTGAAGTGTCAATGCGACAAAACAGAAGTGGAAGCAAGGAAAAGAAAGCCAGAGGCCATTATCGACTCATTACATGTAATAAAAATACTTGACAGAGATAGGTCCTACGGACAATCTTAAGTGATCGTGATATGCGCTTGATCGTCACGATGACGGCAAACAGAAACATTTCGGCACAATAACAATGCAGAAATAGCCATGCTCCTTTAAAAGAAACAATTTCACACCACAAAACAAAAGTCCTAGCACAAATTTCAATGTAAAAAAACAATCACAAATTCGTCAGTCCGACAGAATAATCCATCGAACACGAACACCACTAACAGAAGATATACTAAAACCCTACTGACTTTTGTATATTACCAAATATATATCTGGGCCGCATAGGATGACAGCTCCCACTTCGAAGCTGCGTGGAACTGAGGAAAGAAACGGAACGGAAAAGGAAGAACTCAAAAAGGCGTCGCAAGCAAAAAAATTCAATTAAAAACGGCATTAGCAATCAAAAACTACTTAAAATAAAAATTTAAGCGGTGATGCGCCCAAGCGTTGCAGATAATTTGACGTCAAAATTACTTGTGCAAATTTCCATTAGCATCAGTGGATTTTTTAGCGTCGACCTTAAAATCTGGTCGGAAATTGATTAATGATTCTGGGAGGTCGACGATACTGGTCAGTCTACTTTACCTTTTATGCGGACCTGCTACGTACCCCTGGCAAAAATTTCAGACACTAGCATCAATGTGCTACGGTGAAATTTTGAGAAATGTCCGTGTTCAATACACCCAAAGCAACAAGGTATCCATACTTTGAGGAATGACAGAATCAAAGTAGCATGTTAACAAATGACCGGTGGGAAAACACATCTATTTCACAAAATTCGATGTAATGTAACAAGTCACGGATACTGTCAATTACTCAAAAATATCAATATCAAAGATTTAGTTTTAGACCTATCACAACATCTAACTAGTAACTCTAAAAAGATTGCAGAACGTATTGAAGCATAGATACACCTACGCCTTTTGCGTTCACATCAAATCAGCTCTCGATAGCATTCGTCGATATGCTATATGTGGACATCACACAATACCAGCACAAGTTACAACAAAATTAACAGCGGCAATGAGTTCCCCATGTCCCAAAACCCCCAGGTGCAACTTATCAGCCGCCCAGGACGTCAGAACTAATTTTTGAATTTTGGGTCGGGGAACCATTGGGGCATAATGCCGCAAACCCCACAATTCTAGAACCAGAGCCTTAATCGCAAATCAAAAAAGAGGCATCGATTTTTATCATTTTGCTATGAAATAAAACCATCCAGAGATAAAAATTCGAAAGTTAAGATAAAAATAACCTTGCTTACGTGAAGGGTACTAAAAACCCTCATTTTGACCTCTGACCACAACTTTTCAGCCGCCCAGGACGTCAGAACAAATTTTCTGAGGCATCGGCATTTATCATTTTACTATGAAATAAAACCAACCAGAGAAAAAATTCGTAGATTAAGACAAAAATAACCTTGCTTCCGTGAAGGGTACTAAAAACCCTCATTTTGACCTCTGACCCCGAACCATGGGGCAAAAAACCGGGGTACCCATGGAACCATGGATCGCAGGGAAAAATCGGCACGGGCAATAAGTTTCTCATACCCAAAAGCCCCCAGGCAAAACTTATCAGCCGCCCAAGACGTCATAGTAGATTTTCAAATTTTGGGTCGAGGAACCATTGAGACGCCATACGCCCGTACCTCAAACTCCATAAATCCAGAATCGGAGCCTTAATCGAAAAACAGAAAAGTAAAACCATCCAGAGAAAAAATTCGATAGTTAAGATAAAAATAACCTTGCTTCGTTGAAGGGTATTAGAATGGGGTAAAATGAGACAAAAACCCAATTTTGACCCCTGACCCCGGAACCAGACCCCAAATCAAAAATCGCTCGGAGATGCACACGGTAAATCCACTATGCCGGTTCGAATGAGCCCAAGATCATGAAAATCGGTTAAGGCGTTATCGACTTATGGCCGGTCACACACACACAGACGGAATTTAAAAGATTTCACCCCTGCAACACAGAATCTCCACTACGTTTCACTACGTTCTGATTAAATTAAATCCCAAATTCTAAATCATTTTTGGTCAACTAAAAATATTCACGTTTAGTAAGTTAAAAGTTAAACCCAGCTACGGATTAAGTCAGTAGAATATCACTGTGATTTTAAGCAAAACCTTGTCTGATTCAGTCATTCATAGTTGCTGTTTTTGATACCACCTAATAGCAGTCAATGCAATGATTTGGAATTATCAGAACGGTGACTAAACAAGATTGTTTGGCTTCAACAACACCAATAGCCGAACATTTCGTTCGGAATTGCGCAAAAAGTCGCCACATAATATCTAATTGTAAATCTTGCCTTTTCGAGCAAATCCATGATCATATCCCACGTTATCAGCTGAAGTTCAGAGCCGAACTTTTTCACAAGCCGATGAAGCTGTAATCACAAAACAATAGAAACGACTAAAAGCCAATATCGCAACACTATAAAACAGCAAATATTCAGATATACCAAATTGTAGTAATGAATAATTTTTATAATATCCACAAAATTCCATAACCGGACATATAAATTAGGAACTTAACTAATGCGTGAGTACTCTTAAGGTGACCCCGCCAACCATCCTATTTTGTAATTACTGATATCGAATCGCAAACCAGTTGCGGAAAAAGGCTTAATTTTATTCGGTTTTTCGCTAACAGAAAATTGGCAAAATCCAACTCACGGCTCGGAAATTAGACGATGTGTTCGAAAAGAGTCACCATTTTCAATTTGCGGAAATTCTGTTCTCTAATGCCTAGTCATTTAAATTTGGATTATTCAGTGCTCGCGAACTAATTTAATGCAAAAGTGACGTCACATTCAAATCGATCCTATAGTTAAGTTTTCAGTGTTCGCGAACAAAGACGGTTTAACTGAAATTCGACAAATTTTTTTTCTCACAAACTTGGGCAATTTTACTTAAATTTTCGCGAATACAAAATGGTTAGATTTCAACCACAAGCGCTGTCTTCGCAAACAGATTTACGCCGAATTTCAAAAAGATTTGACCAAAAGCGTCCCGTAACAATTTTTTTTGCAAAATTACAAAATAGTATGGTGGGTGGGGTCACTTTAAGTTCACACGCGCATAAGTAAAGTTGTAGTGCGCGCTACTTGTTTTTTTAAGTTTCTACTGTAGGGGCCACAATTTTGGGAAAACAGGGACAAGTAGCGCGCAACTGTATACAGCGAATGTTATCGTTTTTGGCTGTCAAGCTAGCAACAAAGAATAACTTCGATCACGCATTTGTAGCGGTTTTTAATCAAAAGGTCATTTATATCATTTGGGTATAAATGGAAGAGCATATTTTTACACACAAGAGAAGTTTTAATTAAGTCGTTGTGTACTTTACGCTAGGATGGCCGTCGCGATACCATCGATGAAACCTTGCACACACAACTCCTCTATCTGGTCACAATTTAAAAATCCCATATTTCGTCAACGTTCCCCAGCTTCAACAAGCAAGCAAATATTGCGAGTTTGATGCAGAAATTTGAAGAAAATTGCTCTAAATTTCACAAATTCCATTGAAGATAAACTGGCAAAATTCGTAGTCTTTGGTAAAATCACTTATTATTGCCAGCCGTGATTCTGCAACAAAGAGTTCACGCTCAACACTTGAACAAGAGTATAACACTCAACCACTCGACATTTTATACGTTGTGGGATGACGCGGTCCATTTTTACGTCAATTATATCACTGTTCGGGAGAGACAAGCTTCAAAGTTTTGCCTTGTCACCCGAAAATTTGTCCTACGTTTCCAACTTTAGACCTGTCCCACTAACTTTTATTGCAAAATCGAACAAAAAATATTTTTTATCCGAATTTGGAACAAAATTTGGGGGTGAGAGGGGTCAGAACAATAGCTTGCAACTTGTCCCCCCCCGAAACGTGAAAGACAAAACAAAAAAATGGAACGCGTTACCCCACAACATATATAATGTAGCGTAACATGAGTGCCACACCCTCCTTCAAGTGTTCATCATTAACTATTAGTCATGGCTGGGAAAGTCTTTTTATTAATTTCCTAAAATGGTACATGAAAAACCCCGTCAAGAAAAATCAACTATAACCTCTTCTTGACAAATCCGTAGCCACAGAAATTAAGCTTGGCAGTAGGTGACAGAATTTCAAATAAAAGAGGCGCAAGTTTGGTTATATATGAAAAGCAAACTACATGTGACGACTGAGTCAGGATCTTCGACCTGAGTCCGCTATGTACAACACGTAGCCTGCTTCTTGATGAGTTATAACAATACATTTTGTTATATCTCAAACTATAATATTGAAAAATACAACAGAAAACTATCGTTCATTAAAACAAAGATTCTACATATGTCTGAAACGCACGCTATTTTGTAAGATTAGATCGTAAAATCATATAGATTTGTTGTCACACCAAATTTATTTTGCTTACTGTGAAATTGACCAACTACAACTTGAGAACATGCAGCTGATTTCTAACTGCTAATCGACGTCGTTTCTAAGTTAATGCTGACATTCTAAAGCTAAAAATGAAACAAATTATTTATTTTATTTTTTATTTTCGCCTCAGGGCATCAAGTTTCTTAGCTCATCTACACAATGAGCACCCTAGGCGAATATGGCCAGTAACCGAGCAATGGCTATGACCCTAGTTAGGCTTACCTGTAATAAAACTTCATACACAACCATCTGGCACCGCCTTTCGAGCGCAACGTAAAACACCGATAGTACTGCCGAAGGAGCGTGCTTCAACGACGGTACACGCTGTGATCCCCAAAGCGAAATCCCAAGAAAGAATACACATCCGCGCAGGACTGAAACGTCTGGGTAGTTATGGGCGTCTTGAAGAATGCGCATCATTGTAAACACTGCGTTATGACCTTGATGTGTTGCAAGCAGTACCCTGAAAATATCCCATCACCAATAAAAAAATTTACTACTAAGCATACATAGAAAATTAACAGAAAAATATAACAAATAGGTAGTTGATATATAACAGGCAGAATAAATAATGTTACTGGTAACTCTCGAAGCGAGGACAAAAGGAACAAGTATGATTACGGTGCCCTTTCTGACGATTTTATCGTTCCAAATTCAGGTCCCTAAGCCCACTCGCGTCAATTTTACGACATGTCGACGAGGTATTGGTTCAGATTGACGCTGTCGGCGGTACATTGCTAAGAATGCATAAAACTACTGATATCCCTGCAGTTCTGTACGCTTGTATAGTTTGGTGGCACAGGACTAGGCTTAAATGGGTTCAGCGCCTGTTAGCTAGCTTCCAGTGCCGGTGTCTGTTGTGTGTATCTTGTGGCATGATGTCCACCGCCATCGCTGCCATGGAAATTCTGTTTGGTGCGCATTCTCTTCATCTGGAAGCTTGCCGCACTGCCATTGTTTGGTATTATCCGCTAAAGACCATTGGTTGCTAGGCTGATTACAGAAATCTAGGCTGATAACAGAAATTCACCGGGTCATTTATGTCAATCGATTTTCCTCTAAGTCGCTTTTCATCTACTTGTTTGCCAAGTCCTGTTATTAGCAGGATTTTTTGTCTCGCTCAGCTTGGGGCATTTGCTACCTTGGTTGGTATCCCTCTTAGCATTATTCACCGCAATACCTTAGCGTAATACCACTTACAGCACCCTACTTATGGTCTTCATCTGGTAGATGTCGGTTGAAAAAATACTTTCTGCCAACATTAAACAAGCGATGGAGTGAATAACTCTCTATCCTCAGTGGCACCAGACTGCGATTAGCAGCGCATTTAATTTTTGGGTCAATTTCGGCTGAAAAACACATCTTTTCAGGCTAGGTCTTGAAGAAAGTCCTTTTTGCCATCTCCGTAAGTCTGGTGAGAAAGAAACAGTGGATCACTTCCTTCTCCGCTGTCCAAATTTGATGCTTCAAAACTCAAGTTTTATGGCTTCGTTTCCAGTGATACTCTGATTTGTGATCTTCAGTAACTTGTGTGGTAACTCTGGTGAGAAAGAAACAGTGGAGCACACCCTTGTCCGCTGTCCAAATTTGATGCTTCAAAACTCAAGATTTATGGCTTGGTTTCTAGTGATACTCTGGTTTGTGATCTTCAGAAACTTGTGCGGTAACTCCGGTGAGAAGGAAACAGTGGAGCACTTCCTTGTCCGCTGTCCAAATTTGATGCTTCAAAACTGAAGACTTATGGCTTCGTTTCTAACGACACTCTGGTTTGTGATCTTCAGAAGCTTGTGTGGTAACTCTGGAGAGAAAGAAACAGTGGAGTACTTCCTGGTCTGCTGTCCAAATTTGATACTTCAAAACTCAATATTTATGGCTTCGTTTCTAGTAATAATCTGGTTTGTGATCTTCAGAAACTTGTGTGGTTCGTTTCTGAGTTTGTCAGATTTTCTTCTTGATTCTGGATTCCTTCGTTCTTACAGTCGTACAATGACATATAAATCCGAACTTTTATATAAGTATATACTCTCTTTCTTATATCTATCAATCTATCTCTATCTAAGCCCACTTAAAGTCCCACAATAACAATTATACACTGGCCATACTTCAATAACAATGCTACGGCTATTTTAATCATATGTCAAAAACCGAAAAACCCAACCTTTTCTACCAATGAACAAAAAGATAATAACTTTTCTTCAGATTTATATATCACCAATTTTAAGAAAAATTACAATTTAATGAATGATCTACGTAGCGGGGTCTATAAGACTTGTCTTATTTGATGCATATCACGGAAGTAATTTAGCATCCCCGAAAACCTATAGACACGTTCCATAGACCAACATACATCGATAATGAAAACTGATGAAATTTGACTATTTTTGGTGCCAAAATTTACCAAATTTTTCTCTGGTACCACCATGCAAGCATAGTAGCACAGCCAATAAGGTATTAAAACAATGAAACCAACTTGTTTCACAAGCTAAATAACCCTATAATCCCATAATTCACCCCAAACACGCATGAAACTAGCTTTGTAAAAATTAGCTCCAGCTATATCAGATGTAGAAAAGAGTGAAACAAGGAACGTAAGTGGATGCGTGTAGGCAACAATATGTCTGTCACACAATCCCATACCAAAATGATTTGAATTTACCACATTCCACGGAATATCTACCGAATCATTTCCATCTTGACGGATGTCCACAGAACCAGCACCGCTAGTTATTAAGGTCATACTCGTCAAAGCGTCATCCGATGACTGCCTAACAATGCCTCGTTATCTGGTTGGCATTATAACACAAACCATCACCAAAATCCATTCGTTATACTACGAGCGGATCAACTCAATCCATTATCCCTTATATGTCTTTAGCTAACCAATATAGAATGCAATCGTCGTTAAATCCGGCCCCATTATATTTTAAATTTATATATTCTCTTACGTTTTGAAAACTAACCTCATCAATTTCCAAGCATCCGTAGCCAGCGCTTCATAGTTGACGAGCTTACACAACATTGTAACCATTGTTAGCAGCGAATTGTCGGTATTCGGAATCCAGCTGAATTTGAGCATTATTTCGAGTAACGAAAAACATTCTGAAAAAAAATCAGCAAAAAATTTCAATCACACAAATAACTAAAAATATTTGGCTTTGATGCTACAATTGCAGCAACAACGATATATCATTTATATCGATGATACAATACAAATAGTGTATATAAATCTATACATGACCGCGTAGACAGACAAACTATGCTCCGACAACGACTGAGTGTTCGTAAGCGAAATGAAAAAGGTTCTCCTTGCATTTATGCACTAATTTTGTACATACATCAGCCGCTTACCCTATTTTAGTGTTTTATCAGGTCTATTTCTTCAATGGGAAACAAAGTAAAACGATGCAATCAACAAATACATTTCTATGGATAGCTTAAAATTAACTACGTATAAACTGATGAATTGAGAGTTTTGCTGTACAGCCTATCTATATACATATAGATATCACGACTTAGTTAGTTGCTCAGCGATGAGAAATGAACCGAGTGAAGAATAATCTGTGTTCAGTCTTCATTTCGGGATCCTAAATTAAACTTCCTAAGCTCAGTTTGAATTTCTAGAAAAGGAACAATAAAAGAGCAGCATCGTATATATCTTCATGGAATGACCAAAAAACGTGAAAACTACAAATTACAAATTTTAAGAAAAATTGTAATTTGAAACATTATATTTTCACGTTGTAGCCGCTTGCCATATTTGATCAATACCGCGGCAAATACAAATGGCTGATGTGACATTATTCGAAACGCTATAGCCGTCTGTGTATAAATAAATTAAAAATTTGCAAATTTGACATTTTTGGTCCTAAAAATATCATTTACAGCTTCCAACGATGTTAATAACATACGTAATATATAAGCTGAAAAGAGCGAGCGTAAAATATTTTAATGTATTTAATTGCCCATGAGAGCATATATATATGTTCATAGAGGATTATCTCTCCTTGGGGGTTGGACAGACTCCCCCAGAGCCAAAGGCGATTGTAAAAATTTGAGAAAATTGCTTAAATTTGGCAAAAATGGCAAGCTCGAATGAGAAAGCATGGCCTAAAAGTGTAAACAAAATCATGCTTACGAACGAAATGAAACACTTACTAAACACATTTATCAGTAGTAATCCGTGCCCGCTTTTTCAAAACAAAAGCGATACTTTCGAACTAGAAATCTGAAGATTCAACTGATTGTCCATTAATTATATAACCAACTTGTTTGTCAATAAAAATACATTGAATCGATTAAATATCATCTTAGGATTTATATATACCTTTTCCGAGTAATAAAATTAGAGCATCTCAGGCGGCTATATTGGCGCTACCTACATTACATCATCCGTGAAGCGGCTAAATCGCACGTATACGCGGATTCAAAGAGTTGCATATGGTTTAACTAAAGACAAAACTTGCACACTACTGACGCTAAAGCGTCTATAATAGCCTTTCAACAAGTCATCGTCAAAAACAGAAGCCGAATCGGACCAGTTTGTTTGTTTGTTACCACTCTTAAGCGTTTTAGAGATGCACCAAGCGAAATTTTTTTGAGAAATATCTCTTAACACGACAAACCATTCGGTACAATAATCGCACCAATCTAGTATATACAAATACACAAACAATATACGCGACGCTAGAATATCATCAGCTGGCGAAACAAAAAAACTTGGAAACTATCAGAATCAGTAGTGTTGGCTGCACCCCACAAAAATATAAATCACTTTCTGAAACGTCGACCAGAGGCTGTCAGTACGTACCGAAGAGGACACGCTTGTCTCAATGTTACACGCTAGAGAGAAAATGTAGGAAATATCTGGCACGTCAAAAGTCGGTGACCCGGTTCGTTCTCAGGGCAGCAAATTTCAAAATAATGGGAACAAAATTTTGTCCCGTACAGTTGCTTTTAGCTGTAGTACATTATATTTTCACAATTTTCAGTAAAACTAGACTGAACTAACGAAACACTAAAGATTTGTTTTCATTTAGTCGAACTACAAATCATAGCCATCCTAGCTAGCTTGTTAGAAATATCGAATGATTACCTCTGACATGATTCGGGTCCGCTTGCTCGGCGGTCGTGCATGCATAAAGGCATACTTGTCGTATAATCGCTCGAACGTCGGCAGTTGAAAAACACGACGCGTTGAATTTCATAAAATTTGTCAAACACGCCAAATAGGCACTAATATTTTCTCTATAGGGAACCACTTCTTCGTAGTTATTGTCCGTCCACGTAGGCGATGTCAGCGCATTCGTATTGGACGTTGTGTTCGCATGTTGCTGCAGGTGCTGGTGCGAGTCGTGTGAATTCGCTTTAACCGTCGACAGTCGCGGAAGGGTAGCGGCTTTTTGGTTTGATGATCCCGGTTCAACGGCCATTGAGCTACCCTTACTAAACGGACCGCATTTTTGAAACCCGGCGGTACCCGGATTTCGTTGCTCGTGTAAGCTAGTTGAGTTCTGTAACCGCAAGACGTTATGAAGCCAACGCAGCAAAAGCGGGGCAATTTCGGACTCGATTCGCTTAACTTCGCAGCCAGAATTAGTGAGCGCGTTAAGAGCACCTAAAACATAAAAGTAATTTTAAACATAACTGGCTTATGATTATTATCCTTATGTATTTAATTAGCAAAATAAATCTATTCAACCAGACGCACCGCTAAAGCTGAATTGAATGGTACGTGACAAGTACATATTAACAAGACTGGGTGCCAAATGTTGATCAAGTAGTTTTACAATAACAAAGCTAATGATGCAGTTAAACTAGTTAATACAATTATTTGTCACACATTCAGAAGAAAGAACATCATTGCAATAATGTATACGATAAGGCACCGCACTTACCAATTCGATAGCATAAATCTACGTTTGTCGGATCGTCGTATTTGTCGATAAAAACGAAGACAATCACGCGATTGATACCCAAATGTTGAAGCTGATGTGAGCAAAGTTTTTCAATAAATTTGAGCGCAGCTCGCCGGGCGTGTCGTGGCATTTCTGCAAATGAAAAAATAATAGTTTCACTTTATTATATACCATCGAACAAGATATAAAATCCGTGAGGAGGTGAACAATGAGGAATTGATGTCGAAGCTCCGTTTCCTGAAAGATATAACATTTCCTACAACTACCGCCTACAGGATTATATGAACTAAATCTTGCCTCAAAATCTCCGTCTGTAAAAACATTGACGCGTCCAGTACAACGATGGTTATATTAGCAGACCAGTAGTGGAACTATCGATAATATCGAAATGGTTTTCGAAATATATTTTTATACAGCAAAAATAACTAAACAATGACAAAGTTAATATCCGACCAGTACAATACGATGTCGTTCAAATATTATTTCGTTAGAGAATACTAACGAATAAAGAATTGTTTAACAATTTATTGTTAGCCATGGACATTGATCCTGAACTGCACAATATTGCCGTATTTAACCGGGTGGGTCAGGCGAAAACCACTCCTTCAGGCGCAACGCGCCCAAAGGCGCTTAAGGTTACTTTCTCAGCGGCATCATCGCCATCTATCATTCTCAGCAATGCTCGCGCTCTTCGAAATTGTGATGACCTTCGATTTAAAAACATCAGCCTGAAGCCTGATCGTACACCGGCAGAACAAGCGTCCGAGCGAACCGTCTACGAAGAATATATGAAACGCCGCCTGGCCGGTGAAAGTAATTTACGAGTAAAAGGTTTGCGTATTATAAAAATAACATTACCGGAAGGCGCAACTGATGAAGCCTTTCTTAACAAGCACAGACATCGCATAACCGCTACCTCGGAAAACGGCTGCACGGTGACTACCTACAGCGGACAGTCGCCGGCACGGGCATCAAGCCAATAGACGGTGTCTGTTTTGAAATGTCTCGCAATTCATTAACTTTTGATAACTCATTGATATCTAGTGATTCAATTGCATTGATTAATGACAATGAAAATTGCATTAACGCCGGCCATACCGGAGATCCTGTTGTTAATTATAAATCATTTGACTGTTCGTTATCAAATGGTGAACTAGCGTGCCTTATGTTTAACGCACAATCTATCGTTCGCAAAATGGCTCATTTAAAACTATACTTATCTATCGACCCGGGTGTCAGACTTATTTGTGTCTTCGAGACATGGGTGCATGATGGCATCGATAGTAGTGAGATAAATGTCGATGATTTTACCACATTTCGCGGAGACCGGAATGGTCATGCCGGTGGCAGCTTAATCTTCGCACATAACTCACTCAAACCACAACCTATTGTAAACTGCCCAGGCCATACTGATGTTTCAACATGTATCATTAACACGACAACAATTCGAGTTTTGGTATGTTGCGTATACCGTTCAATGAACAATGACTCTGACACAAACTTAGCTCTGTACAATTATATTTTATCTTTACGAAATGAAAACTTTGATGAATTCTTACTTCTAGGTGATTTTAATTGGCCGCAAATAAACTGGTCAATTCCAAACTGGCCAACCCTGTGCGACAATTTCATGGACTTAATTTTTCAACTTGGCCTCTCTCAATATGTGTTCGAGCCAACACGTAAATGCAATGTTCTTGATCTAGTGTTCTGTTCCAGCGACATTGTCAACTTTGTCACAGTTGGCCCTGGTATTGGGCGAAGTGACCATTTTACAGTCCGGTTTGTACTGTCTTGTCACCCCAACGTTGTTAGTAATCCCCGTAGGTATTGTTGGACACGTGCAGACTGGCCCGGAATGTCTGATTTTTTGACTGCGAACATTATAATAAACGAATATATGACAGTTGATGAAATGTGGTCCCACATTTCCAGTCAAATTCGTCAAGCCATACATACTTACGTCCCATTTTCCAGGCCATCATCTCGACGTTGTCCAGCTTGGGCAGATTTCAGGTGCTGTCGGGCTCTAACTAGACAAAAAAACGGCTTCAAATCCTTCAAGCGGAGACAGACAGAACTATCTTGGTCAAACTATCGTCGACTCTCCATGATAGCTGATAGAGAAGTTGCACGCTCTAGGCGTAAATATCTGTCATCTTTGACTTCTCGAATAAATAGTTGACCAAAACTCTTTTGGCGTCATGTGAACTCTTACAGAAAAACGGCACCAGCTCCAGTCCAGCTCCGGTCCATCATTGGTGATATTTTGACAAACCCTGAAGACATTGCAAACACGTTTAACGACTTGTTTTCTTCGGTCTTCCAAACTAACCACTCGAGTCGTTCTCCAACCTTCACACCACGCACTGCTGCTGAAATTAGTATGGTAGATTTTTCACCTATCACGGTATGTAAGGCTTTGAAGCAATTGAAAGCTCAGTCTTCGCCAGGCCCAGACGGAATCCTAAACATCTTGCTCTCTAAATGTCGTATCGCCTTAGCAGTCCCTCTATGTACTCTTTTCCGAAAATCGTTTCTCAATGCTTCCATTCCATCGGACTGGTTGTTCGCACATGTTGTACCCATCTACAAGAAAGGATCTAAAATGGAAGCTGGTAATTACAGCCCTGTTAGTTTGACCTCTACATGTTCAAAAGCCATGGAATCCATAATAAAAACCAACGTCATGAATTATGCTATCAGAAATAACTTACTAAGTACTCGGGGTTGCCGTTCTACTACACTACAACTAGTTGATTATTTCGAGGTCATCACATCCTGTATTGACTCCAAGGACTGTGCTGATACAGTCTTGCTAGACCTAAGAAAGGCTTTCGATGTTGTACCTCATAACTTGTTATTAGCAAAACTTGTTCATGCCCATTCGGTTTTACTCGCCCCCTCTTGCGATTTGTTGGTGCTTTCTTGAATGACCGCAGCCAATCCGTTATCATCTCTGGAAAGTCATCATGTCCTGCGACCGTTACCAGTGGCGTCCCGCAGGGTTCGGTCCTTGGCCCGCTGCTTTTCATCTGTTATATAAATGATTTGTCTGATGACATCACAAGTCATGTTTGCACTTTTGCTGACGACACTTCTTTACTCAAAACAATCAGCAGGTCTACACCTGACGAGGATTGCAACACGCTGCAAACAAACTTAAACAAGTGTCATGCTTGGGCGGTTG
Source organism: Trileptium ribeirensis (assembly GCA_030248225.1). Taxonomy (NCBI): domain Eukaryota; kingdom Metazoa; phylum Nematoda; class Enoplea; order Enoplida; family Thoracostomopsidae; genus Trileptium; species Trileptium ribeirensis. The sequence continues at coordinate 25,555 of JASANE010004347.1, read as the reverse complement.
ACTCTTTGATGTCTTTTTCCATCCAGAAATGTACAGTGCTTCATTTTGGCCGAAATAACTTGTACGAACTACGTGGTGAAGTCATTTCATCCAGCGACTCTGAACGATATCTTGGATTTATGTTGTCATCTTCTCTCAAATCGTCTGATCATTGCCGCGCTATTGCTTCTGTGGCTCATCGATTAATATCTGTTGTTGCTCGATGATTTGGTCGTCTCGATAAAAAACATTCCTTCTGATTTACCTCGCTTTAATAAGGCCCAAACTAGAGTACGCATCTCCAGCTTGGTCGCCATATCTTCGCCGAGATATTAATTTGCTTGAAAGCGTTCAGCGTAGAGCAACCCGTTTGGTATACGGCCTCGACCACATGGACTACGACGACCGACTCCGATACTTATCACTACAAAAACTGGAAACAAGGCGATCCCGAGCGGATCTTATTCTTACTTACAAACTGGTTCATGGTTTGGTCGACTACGATCGTCACCGACTTTTCAACTTTGCTGAAGAAACCCGTATCAGAGGCCATCAATTCAAAATCATCAAACCGCACGCTCATACAAACGCTCGTCTTCACAGCTTTGCACTGCGCGTCGTCAGGCCGTGGAATGATCTTCCGCGAAGTGTGGTCATGGCACCATCGTTAGCAACATTTAAGCGACGCCTTCATGTCTCGGGGGCACTACCTGAACTCTGACACTCGCGTCGCTGCCTCGCTTTATTGTGTTTCAGTCCACCGTCGGTCCCCTGGAGATTGGGGACGAAATGCCGGTTGCGGATCATCATTATCAAACAATCAACAAGCCATGCTCATCGTGTTGCGCAATCCTGGTTAGACTTAAAGTTTAGACTTACTACAGACTACTGAGACATTTGATTGCGGCAAATTCATTAATTATGCGATCATATACGTATATGTATGATATAGCCGCTATTCAGAGACATCCCATGGAATCCCTGACAACGAGAGCTAACTCATATCATTCTCGGGCAGGCAATGGATCGTAATCAGTGGACATCGGGAATTACACAAGTTCTGGCCCCCTGCGGGGTCAGTTGAATATAAGTGAATGAATACGACATAAACACATCGATTTTTACGATCAACGACTGTATCAAATTTATATCCCAAACACAGAAACTGGTAAAAGATATCGTTCACTACAACTGTGTTTATGCGTTAAATCAAGTTTCAGTTCCCACCGGAACAAACTGAATTCCATTTACCGGCGACTAATTTTAAACCGGTGACAAACATTTCACAGAAGAAGTCTATGCGGGACTACCCATAAAGTGTGCTACACCACTATTTTCGTTCTACACCTCATTGTTTCACGCCTAAAATTCAGTTGTTAATACAAAATTATCTTAATATTTGTTTCTGTTTAAGAAATTGTGGCAGATATACATGTGGGGCGCATGTATAACCCAACATGAGGTTGTGTGTAATTGGAATAGAGCAATTTACAATTTCTTTTAGCAATTTCTTCAAATATGTACTGCAAATAGTGGTTAGCAAAGACAGAAAAATGGTTTTACCTACTTTTATCACATGTAAACTCGTAGCTTTCACATGACTGATGTGTTTATATACACAAATTTTTATTCAACAGAATATAATTATGAACTATGAACTTGGCGATGCCGAAACGATAGCCTGAGCAAATTCCCAGATCAAAATTATACCTACTACCTCCTACAAGTTCGGAAAAGAAACTACCTGCCCGTGATTCGCCAAATGTCATCTGGGAGTCCTTCAACTCCCGTTGAACTGAGAAGACCCTAAGCTATTCTTACTATCAAAGGCATGTATGAACTTAGCGACTGACTGCAATTTGAATATTACTAAGAAAAAATTTAATGAATGTTAGACCTGCATGTTCGCCCGATAGAAAAACTGGCAAATATTTCAGTCTAACAAAAAATCGGCTAATTAACAGCTACTCACGAAAACACTTCGGGTAACGTAAAGTTAACCGAAGGGTGGGAGGGTAGGTGGAGGCATGAACCGCAGGGAACCATAAGGTGATGGAAATATCAAAAGAATCAAATATATATATATTTCTTGTTACCTGTCCATATAGATATGGACGGCCAAAACTCGTGTGTTTCGACCATGCCACAGCTGATAGCATATATAGTTGACCATGTTATTAATAAAAATTCCCAAGTCGCATGTGCTCTCAAGAGAAGTCTCTAAGTGAACCAATTCAACTCACCCGCTCCAAACAAGTCTGCGATGTTTCGAAATATTTCGGAGAAAATAGCATCGTCAAGGCGCTGTGTAATTACGTATTTCTCAACGTTATTCATTGCTTCAAGACGTTTCGATAGATCGTATGTATCATTAAGATTTTTAATATGCTTGTCTGAAAAAATAATTAGGAGTATAAAACGGTGAAACCTCAATAGTTACGAGCACTAACGATAACCACATCCAATATCCAGCAATGTTTCAGACATAATTCGGTGCGTATCTGTCACTGGAGCAGGGGGTTCAAAATATCATGCACTGTGTTAAGATTTTGCCGCGTTCGAGTACATTTAAACTTTTCCGACAGTTTGAAAACAAATACGAATGACTGCTGACCGTTTTAAGCTGGTCTGTCCACAGCTTTCCAAAAATTCAGGGTGACTTTGGAGGCCACATTTCATTTTCAGGGAAATATCAACGTGGTAGAACATTCTTATACGTAGAGGGAAGAAACTTGACGTAAGAACGATGAGACAAAGTCGTAAAGTTTAATGGTGAGCGTAAAACAAGCTCGGTTTTCGGATTAGAGAGACAAAACATACGATTATTGGAAGCAGGAAAAACTTAACCTGATAAGCTACGCAGATTTTAGACGATCTCTTTTAACTATCGTACAAGAATTATATAATGAAAAGTAATATATATAATATGTAGAACGCGTAAGCAGCGTTTTAGAATTAAAAATGGTAGTAATAATATTTTTAAAATGTTCCGTATGTATAAAACAAATAAATTTAGTGCCATTAATAAATAAATGATTTAGCAGAACATGGAGAATTCGAGCAAGTGGGCGGCGAACATAGAAAACCCCCACGAATATAGTTTATTTGAAATGTAGGACCACCACCCATTGTATACAGGTCAGGTAAACAATCTACCGTCCCTAAAAGCTGCCTTCTCTAGGTGTATTAAATATGCCATGCATGAATCCAACCCCTACGAGAGAGTGATCTTTTAGGTTTTGTACACATTAGTAGCACATTTGTCAAGACGATTTATAAAGTAAATACATTATTCATAGATAGGTACATGAAACACCTGCTCACATTTAGGTTTTAAGCCTCATACGTTTAGAGCCGCACTACTTGGACGATAACCGTGGATTCCAAGGACAAATCAGACAATTACTGAGAAAGCTATAAAAACAGCCAATACAGCTTGAAACCTTCTAAAGCATTGTATTTGTTGTATTGTCACTTGTAATTTCGCCACATTACAGCATATTAGTTATGTTGACTAGTCGGTAGTGGAACTACATTTGTGAGCGGAGCTTGGGCTGTGGCATTACAAATGTACTCAATTTTATGTTCTTGTAACTACATTGCATAGGGCATAGGGCTTTATCATTGGTAAGAATATTATATTTGAATTTTTCGACCCAAAAAACCCTATAATGGATTGATCGAAACGATTCTATTTCAATAAATAACACAAATATTGCAAAATTCTCTATTTTAGCTGCATAAAATTAACTAATTAGCTAATTACTAATTAACCACTCAAAATTTTTTATCCCAAATATCAGGTGCACACTCAGACCTGATAGGATTTCAAACAAAAAAAGTTTTTTAAAATCGGTTCAGTGGTTCTTGAGATCCGTCGGATCGACCGACCGAACGCACGAACATCGTCCTTTTTACTCCCAGACATAAAATAAAAACGCTTCGCTCGGCTTCGCCGAGCTCCGCTCAAAAATGTTATATGCATGTGACGTAAACAACAAAACTTATACATCATAATGCTATAAATGAGACCAACTGTTATACTGCTCGCACAGTTTCAATGAATACCAAGTCCATTGCCAACGACACAGTCTCTGGCTGCGTTGCAGATAACGTTACTTTACTTTAATGTAGACTAATTTACAAAGCTTACAAGCGCACTGGCTGATACTTGACGCAATTTATGTTAGCCAAGCTTACGCTAAGTACTTCTACGTAAGCCATACTCTGTCACCGAGTTGGACCGGTTTAATTCGAACATACCCCACAGACTTCTGAATGTGTAAAATAGCTGGTACAAGCATCGACCTGCCTTTGTTTTGTTAACAAACTCCTTCAGGCTAACATAAAAATTCCTGCTCAAATTATGTGCCCTATCTACGTTTCACACGGCAAATTGGTTAGTTAATCTTTTCTTTTGCTTGGTTGTGTTGGAGTTTGATCATTGTATAATATATATTACATATGTTTGGATCACAGATGAAGCAAAAAAGGTGGCAAATTTCAAACAAAATTTTTAAACCGGAATTCCGGTTCCGGTATGGTTTTTGCCCTTTGCCGGAACCGCAACCGGAACACGATTTTCGCCGGAACCGGAATTCCGGTTACCGCCTGATATATATATAGTTAATTTCCGGCAATCTAAATCGATCACAAAAAACGTTTTTACGAATATAATCGCCATGGAAACTTCATAAAAATAATAAACAAATGACAGACAAATCAACATAGAAACATATCATTCAAAACACCCAACATACCATACTGAAGATAGCTCTTCTGACTAATGTTTGAGGTTGGCTGAATATGATCGTCTTCATCTTTGGCACGACTGAACAAACCTTTCAGTTTTTTGCTAATACCACCGCTAGTTCTATTAACTACAGGAGTAGACATGACTTAACTATTATATAAGGCTTAAAGTAATAAATTAGAAATCTGAAACAGAACGGTAATGCGTATAAAGTAATGTTTAGGCTATTTCAAAGTAAAGTGTAATTGCAGCATTGGTAGCTAAGCTATAGGACGATGGAAACTAGATCGGTATTTAATCGATTTTGGACAATCAGTTATAAAATTGCATTTATTTATGACATTTCAGTTAAATTAATACAGAAATGAGTGTTAAATCCGTATGTTAGGAGTATATTATAATATAATGAAGCCAACATAGTCCTAACTCGAAAATGGTCAACGTCAACTGTTCAGGCGAACCTAACTTTTTCGTCGTGTCAATTAAGATCAATACAGACAACAATGAACATTTTGCTTCAGTGGTCTGTGTGCTGTGCAGAGTTTTTTCAATTTTCTAACAGCGAAAATTACGTAAATCTGTTTTTTTAATAGCAAATCAGTTTTTTTTAAAAAATACGTAACGGTGTACCAAAAAAGCGTAATTTTTATCATAAAACGAAAATCAAAAATACTTATATGCATACATATATAACACATATACATAAAGATATGCATTAATATCAGCATGTAACTGTTTCTATCTTTTGAGATCATATATATAAGTAATAAGTAAAGTATTCTTGAAAGACATACACTATTTATGCTGCTATTAATGCATATTGTCATTATAACAGATGCTGTTATGCAGAAGGAATCATGTCGAATATTTTGCGGAAAATATCCGATCCAAATCTGAGCTGCTGAGTTTTTCCGGTTTTAGAAATAAAAGGCGTAAATTACACAAAGCTTGGATAAAAATGCGGAACGGGCCCTCATAAACTTGTCAATTACGCAAAAAAATGCGAAACAACCGCGGTGGTCTGTTATATTCACCGAACACTTTCTGACATTAATCAACAGTACGATTATCTGAAACGCGAATATTTAAAGTGTGTTATTGTTGCGATACATGTGCGACCACCGAGTTATAGTAAAGACCGCCCGTCAGTTCGCAACTTAACGAAGAAGAACTACGATCTCGCTAAGAAATACGTGAACTTTGCACCCGCAGTGCTAAAACCTCATGAAGCTGCCACACGCCAAGCATCAACATCTCATGAAAACAGACTTAACACAGCGCCTAGTACCGTTGTGATGGATGTTATGTCGGAAATAGGATAACAATGTCGTAACAACATTATACTTAGCAACTTGACATAGCCTAACGCTTCTGTATGTAGCGAACGTAAAGTTTAGACATGGAAACAGCAAAACAGGTAATGGAGTGGAGCGACGATAAATGTTAAACCATGCTTGAGTCTAGGCAAATTGGGTGGCGGTGAGAACAGCTGAGCGCGCCTTCTAATGGTAGTTCTTAGTGATGTACAGCAACCAGATAAAATAGTAGCAAATTCTATGAGGCTTAGAAACCTGGATGTTAAACCATGCTTGAGTCTAGGCAAATTGGGTGGCCGTGAGAACAGCTGAGCGCGCCTTCTAATGGTAGTTCTTAGTGATGTACAGCAACCAGATAAAATAGTAGCAAATTCTATGAGGCTTAGAAACCTGGATGAGGTAATGCTTTCTCTAAATCTTAACAACGACGGTAAATTATCGGTGCAGGTAAACTAGCCAGGGGGGTAGACACGCATATAAACACTACAATGGCTTTGGACTGCAAATTTTTCAATGCACGGGGTATATGTAATAAATTAGACGACCTAGAATGTCTCATCTCACCGGTAACTTCCTTTATTGTAGCCGTTGTGAAACTTGATTACACGATGAGATACCCAACTCGCTGTTGCAAAATAACAATTATCACGTTTGCAGGAGAGACAGGGTTAATTCTGGAGGTGGCGGAGTAGCTCTGTTCATTAAGAAGAAAATTAATTATTGTACTATTTCGCACATGCCAAAAAAATTCTATGAAGTTGAAGCCATATGCATCAATCTTCACCTGGGCTGTAAGACCAGGTTTGTTTGTAATTACAGGCCACTCAACGCAGCTTGGAACGCACGGCTTTAATTACAGAATATATTGAACATATTACAAAGGTTGCATGGCCAGTTTATCATTGTCGGTGACTTTAGTCACTCTGACATTGACTGGTCGGGAAATTACCCATCACACTCAGCTAAGGGTGCTATGCTATTTTACAACGCTGTTGAGAATGGACCCCATCAGCTTGGTAATTTCCCTACCATGGAAAAATTATCCAAACTTAGTACTAACCACGTCCCCATTAATTATTGAAAAGGTGGTGCTCGACGAACCCTTTGCAAATTCAGACCACATGTCTGTTAACTTTCGTATGTTATGTGGTTTACGACAGTCTAATACAAGGCAAAAGCCCACTCAAGTTGACTTTAGAAAAGTAGACTATAATTCTTTAAATAATTTTCTTTTAAATGTAACCTTGAACCTATTTTTAAATTCTGTATTTTCTGCAAATGAAAAATGGTTTTGCTTTTTATAATATGTTGTTTATTTGTAAACCTTAAACAGCCTAGCGACTCAATATCATACCAAGCACACTAGGAAAAGGTTTATTTTGAATAAAATGATTACATTGTATAGAACGCGAATTCTGCTCAGCAATTCTTTTAGGTTGCGTCGGTTCTTGGCTACTACTAATTTTGCTCGCTTTTGGTTGGGCCCTATTTGTCTCCGCACCCGAAACTGATGTTTTCATTCTATTACCACTTAAGCTTTAGGTTATCTGTTATACTATTAGTTCTCTAATGAGGTTAATACAGAGTATCCGGAAAAGAAATAATCCGTAATTCTATTTGATTACCTGGACCTAAAGCCTTAGAACCATTCTTTTGATCAATTGATTTCGTTTCGGTAATTTCCAACGCTTTGAGAATTTTTCGACGTTGTTGTTTCAGGAATCGTTCGCTCAGCTGGATTACTTGTCGATTTGTTATTTCGTTCCACTCGGTCGTCTCAATGATCGTTTTCGCTTTCGTATAGAAATTCCCTTTTACCCAACCGTACTTCAATCGCAATACCACCACCGCTATTATTAAAAATTCTATTTTACTTTGGCACATTTACTTGATTTCCTATAAATAATAAGTTAATATATTTTACAATCATTGTATAATTTATTTTACAATCTTATACAAATTAGTTCTTTAATTTTTACTATTATTTTCATGAAAAAAGTTTTTAGTTTTTGGCTTTAGGGTTATTCAGAAATTCTATATAATTATTTATTGTACAACCGCTATTCAGTTCTGATTCCATATGTATGGTCATGTTTTACTCCTTGTAAAATGTTTTCTTGGGTCGTGTAAATTTTTATACATGGACGACAGGGCTTCCTGGAAATCATCCTCTAGTCCAACACAGGCTTGGTGGAACCATAAGAAACATCAATCACATTAGACCCGTTTCATTATCGCCTTCCCAAGAACCTTTACATTTACGGCAATAGTAATACTCAGGGGCTAGTCGTTGACGTGATTCTTTTTGAATACGTCTTAATTTAGCTTCGTATCCCGCATAGTCTTCTGGGTCTCCTCCAAAATGTTTAAATTGGGTACAGTTATACCATTTTACTAATTGGGTTGCACTACCAACCTTTATTAATAGAATGTTCGGGAACTTAACTTCGATAACTCGAAAAAGTTCATCAAACTCTGGATGATATACGATGCTATATGGGCCCGTCGAAGATTTATTTGGATTTTTAATTAAGACTAAGTCGCCATTATTAAACGTTCTTTTCTTCGCTCTCCGGTCAAAATATTGTTTATACTGGTGTTGTGCCAGAAATAGTCTTTTCCGTACTCGTTCCCATGCTGTCGTTAATTTTTCGACAGTTGTGGCGCGTATCCTTCGTCTGTACTTGCTGTTGGGTATCCGTGGATTGGGTTTTCTCCAGGTAAATCAGGATCTCGACCATGTAGTAAGAAGAATGGTGCTTGCGCGGTTGAAGCATTAACTGCCGTTATGTACGCAAAACATAACGGTTCCAGGAATTCGTCCCATTTATCTGGGACCAGTTCTGTTGTTGGTTTGAGCATCGCTTTGTTTGATTCCATCATTTGACTAATCCGTTCGCTTGGTGATGATAAGTTGTCGAATATACTTTCGTGGTTCCAATTAACGCCAATTCTATTGTAAAGTTCTCAGACGTAAAACAAGGTCCTTGATCGGTTAGTACTACTCGTGGAACTCCATGTCGACCAGGGAATAACCGGAACCTAAATTAGCCGGAACCGGAACCAGCAACCGGAACAATCCATTTAAACAGGATCCGGAACCGGAACTTGGTCTTCGAAATTTATATATAGTAAAACAGATGAAGGAAGAAATTAAGGTATAGTGGATTTAAAATGCATTAAAAATAACTATTGTTGTATTAAACTTAATGTATTGCGATGGTATTATTGCATTTCTGAAACTTTAAAGAGACTGAGGAATCTAATAATGTTTATTTATCGATCAAATATGTCGATTTTTGGACACCCAGAGCAAAAAATGCTTTCCACTATAAACCATTGCGTATGCTGCGTCAAATCGAATGTGCTTACAAAGCTTGGAGCGTAGAAACACACTTTCACTCTGTCTCCAGTCGCCTTCCTTTACTACACATACGTTTGTTACATGTTAATCTGTAGGAAACTTGAAATAATTGGTTTATATGATTCTAAGAGAAAATAATAGATAGAAGGCAATTTTCTGATCAGTGGCAGGGACACTGTTTAGGCTAGCGTTGGACAAACAGTGCAGATCAGTTAGATGATAATGATGATAACTTTCTAATCAGAATGCTATAACTGAGACACACTGTGATGCTGCTTGCACAGTTTCAATAAATACAGTTCTTTGCCAAGAAAGCAGTTTCTAGATTGCGTTGCAGATTACGTTAGTTTACTTCAATTTAGACTGATTTACTAAGTTTACAAGCGCATTAGCGGGTTCTTGGCGCAATTTATGTTAGCCAAGCATACCCTAAGTACTTCTGCGTAAGCCATACTCTGTTACCGAATAGGACCGGATTAATTGAAACGTACCCCACACACTTCTGAATGTGTAAACTAGCTTCTACAAGCATCGACCTGGCTTTGATTTGTTAACAAACTCCTGCAGGTTATTATGAAAAATTCCTACTGAAATTATGTGCCCTACTTACGTTTCAAACGAGAAATTGCTTAGTTAATCTTTTCTTTTGCTTGGTTGTATTGGAGCTTGATCATTGTATAATATATATTACATATGTTTGGATCACAGATGAAGCAAAAAAGGTGGCAAATTTCAAACAAAATTTTTAAACCGGAATTCCGGCTCAGGTATGGCTTTTGCCCTTTGCGGGAACCGCAACCGGAACACGATTTTCGCCGGAACCGGAATTCCGGTTACTCCCTGATGTCGACATACGATTCTTTCCATGAAAAGTTTGGTGATTGTACTAGCCGTTTGATCTGGTACTGCGAATGCTTCGGGCCATTTTGTACAGTAGTCCATGAAACAAATGTATTTATTGCCAGATTGAGTTGGTGGTAGTGGACCAATAATGTCGATGCCCAGCATTGCAGGTGCTAGTGCTTTAATCGGTTGCAACGGATTTCTGCGTTTTGGACCTTGTCAGAATCGAGCGCACGATATGCATTCTTCTATTTATTGTCGTAAATCACGAGTCATACTCGGCCTGAAAAATTTTCTTGTCATCTCTGATCACACTTTTTCGAATCCTAAGTGTCCTCCGTATTTCAATGTATGGTACATTTCAAACAATGGTCGCCGAAGATCGGGAGATGCTACGATTTGAAATTCCCATGGTTGCGTTTGTTGCGGTCGATCTTACCTTGGTAATCGATATAAAATGTCACCGAAAATAATGAACTGATGTTCATATGCTACGATCCATTTGTTTTCGAATTCAAGAGTCGTATCTAAGAATTCATTGTTTTCGATGTAGTATTTCAACGAATGAATGCATGAATCTTCGTTTTGTGCTCGTATCTATTCATCTGGTGTCCATGGTGGTTCTGAAAATATTGCGAATACATTTCGGCCTCAGTTATTTCGGGTTCCTCTGGTTCATCTGGTTGATCCAATTCTTCCTCTGATTCTATTCTTTCTTGTTGTTGCTCGGTTTGCCACAGTCTTTGTTTCTTTTCTATTAGCGGTTCCACTTAGACTCTTTTTCTTGGCTGTTTCCGTCTTTGTGATAACGGTTGTTCGGTTTGCTTCTCATCATTGAAGAGTTCGTGGATACTATCCTCTTCTTCTGATGTTTCATTCGTTGTTACGATCACTTGTTCTTCGCTATCGCTAACTGCTACTATATCTTTGGTCGATGGTGTTTCTTCTTGTGGTACACCTCTTTTTTCAATCCGAAGGGCATGACGTTGAATTCAAACAATCCTTCATGACATATTAATGCTGTCTTTTCTTTGTCTTGTTCGTTCATTGGTACTTGCCAATATCCCGACTTGAGGTCTAAGGTTTGAGAAGTACTTTGCTCCGCGTAATGCGTCTAGCATTTCATCAATTCTCGCCAACGGGAAACTATCTCGTGTTGTAATCGGATTTAGCATTCTGTAATCTGCACGGAATCTTTTTGATCCATCCATTTTGTTAGTTAACACGATTGGTCAGCATGTTATATGTTCTCGTCTTTTTGGGGGTATGGGTGGACTATGATTTATTATGGCGGCTATCGGATTATTAAATTGGGACGGGATTCTTCACTCGAAGATGTATGGTCAGTACGCGTAGCCAGTAGTATGCCGGTGGGGAATTATAAAGTCAACACAGCCGAAGTTAGAATGTTTATTCAACGGTTAGTATATATAATACGACAATATTTATTACACACCGGTTCCGTTCCAGTTATTTAACGCACCACTATTTGAACCACCTATGCCTTTGTACCTTTAATTCTTCTGCCACTTAAGACTTGTCGAGTACGAAGAATTTTGCAACTCAGTTGTAAAACACCGTTAGACTTTGGGTTAGATTCAATTCCCGTTGCTTTGCTTTTTATTGAATGAGCCTTGCTATTTCTCAGTCCCAGGTTTGAGTGCACAAATATTCTAATTAAGTTATTTATTACTTGAATTTAGGGTATATATTACCAAGTTCTCTTGTGAGGTTTGTACGAGACCGCCGGACGGATCGGTCCACACGTTTACTTGAATTCCTTAACCTTTGCTTTAGATTTACTCTAATACTTCCTTAAGCTTTTCTCTTTTGAGGTTGGTATAGTCGCCGGACGGATCGACTCGTACGTTTATCGGAGTATCTTAACCTCTTCCTTAGAATTACGCTATTTAGTTTCCTTAGAGCTACCAGTGCCGGACGGATTACTGATAGAACCTGAGTAATTAATATTTATTACTTTCCGTTCTGGGTTGGTACGTAGTCGCCGGACGGATCGACTTTTACGTTTATTTGATTAGGTACCTTATCTTGTTCCTTAGAATTAGACTATTTAGGTTCCTTATATTAACGTTCCCCTGCCGGACGGATCAGCTAGGCGCGTGTTATTTCCAATACGTGTTGGGGCTGGTGCCTTTTTCACCACAAAATTTTTCTTTTTCTTTTTCATAAAGGCCGCCCCCACGCCGCCCTGGTATTCCCTGTCGCCCTCGGCATGGTATATGAGCGTAATGTGTACGTAAACTATATATATATATAACTTGCTATATGTAAATATAAACTAGCTATGTATTTTCTATAAATATATAAAATATACTAAATCTATATAAATTTATCAAAATTCACCCATATCCCTCTCCATCCCAAAACCCCAAATTTTATACTTAAAAATTCCTAAAACCCATTCTCTCCTTTAAAATATCATTTTTCCCAACCCATATTCCATACTCATCCACCCTCTCCTTTTAAAACCAAAATTCTACCCAAAATCTATTTTTCTCCTTTTTCCTACTTTTTCAACCAAAACTCAAACCCCTCCCTCTCACCCAAACCTCCACCAATCTCCCTCAAATTTTCATATCTTTTTCACATTACTACCTCCATCCACATATTAAACCCCCTCGTTCCCCTTCTTCTTATTTCCTATAAAATTACCCTTTCCAAAAATATCTTTTTTCTTCCCTTTTTCTCCATTTTTCAAACATCCCCCTTCCCTCAAAATTCAACCCCTATCCCCCAAATTTTAATATCCTCTTTCCCTTACCACCCCTATTCATATATTTACCCCACCCCTTTCCCACCTCTCTATTTTTCATAAATTTCTATTTTCCAAAATTCTCATTTTTCTCCAACATTTTATATTTTTCAAACATCTTCCATTTTATCAAATCTTAACCCCCACTCCTCAAATTTAATACAAACTACCCTACCTATCCCCTTCACCATATTAAAATTTCACCATCCCCCTCTCTCTACTTTTCTCAAACCACACCCCAACTTTTTACCCCTTTTCTCCTTTCAAATCTTTCTTCAAAATTTCTTCTAAATTATATAATAAATATGTATAATGTGTATATTATATTCGCGGCAAGCGCGTGCTATTTCAATATAGTATGGAGTATTGTTTGTTTCGCCAGTTGGGCGTATTTCATATTGATAAATTGTTACTTGTCTTAAGATATTGTTAGATTATTGCATTGAGGATATATAATTATGATGATTATGAATTTTGAAAATTAGTGTGTGGCGAGCTAGCTAGTTTTAAAAAACGTGTCGTTGGAGTTAACATGTTATCGATGGTTTTTCAGTTCACGTACCTAGTGGTTTTTGCGATATTGGTCGCATTTGTCGTGTTTTTGGAATCGGATTATAATGTGCACAGGAATTATGTTTTGGACCGAAAGAGGAACTAGCTAATATTGGAGGATTTTTAAGCGGTAGTAATCTAGTAGATTACGCTACTACGTTGTTTTTTTCAGTCGGATTGTAGGCCCCGCCGCGCGGTTTGGCGATTATCTTAACAGGAGGTTGTGTTTAAATTTTGTTTATTAAATTGGGATTAGAGTTTCGTTACTGGATAGTAGAGACACGTACTCACCGGCTCATTGCGAGTAGTGCTCGAGTTAGATTTGTTAGTTCAACGTCGTCTGCTGACTGTCGGTAATTGCGTTGGAACACGATTTTACATGTGCCTGTAAGTATTCTTACCGTATTAGCCGTAGTTTCAAATTAAAGTCTGCTCCTCTGTGTATCCGAGTTTTAGTCAAAACTTGTGCAGCAAATAAAATGTTCTAAGTGTGTGTCGACGCCTAGAGTAGCGTCAGATGGACGGGAGAGTGCGTTACTGATTATTATCGATCTGGAATTCGGACGTGGTGCATTCGCTTGCTTTACGATAACATTTGTACTAATGTGCGGAATGTGTTGCGTATAAAATTAATGAAGTGCCGCAGAGCTTTGTCTGAGTTTGAGATTCTTATGTCGTGTCGTAGTCGCGCATATGGGTAGAGTGCCGGTCCGGAGCTGAGTCGAGGCCTGACATCTAATACGTATAAGTGTCGTTGGCTAAATCGTTTCAATATATGCTGATAGCGGCACTTCGTTGTACTAGCGAGTAAACACTTATACTACTCGGGTGTCGTTGCTATTATAAAGAAAAGGGCGTAATAAAGCTACATCGATGTGGGCTGAGCTGTTAAGATCGGTGAAGCATTCACAACCCAGAAACTACGAGGTTTCCTTATCACCACTTTACTGGTTCGACCAGAGCACGATCTCGCGCACCCCAGTTACTAGTACGTTTATTGGTGGCCTAATTCGTATCTTTCGTGTGTTATAGTAGTATCTGGGGGTCGCAGCGTCGCGCAAGCACGAAGCTACACTACCACAAAAGAAGTCTAGCTCCGACAATACGGTTATAATTAGTTAACGCTCGTCTCTCTCAATTTTATTTGGGAAATTAATAGCAAAATAAATTATTAAATTCTTATACCTATTTGTGTACAATATAGCTCAACGTTAACTTTGGTGAGACTCGGTACTAAAATTCACAAAGATAATTTGTTATTCCACTGAATCTCTGAACCAGTGCCAGGTAATTACTCCTCAAAGCCTTGTATAAAATTCGGAACCATAAGCAGCGATATATCCTTCCAAGATAAGTAATAAGTTCGTGAATTTTAGGCCCGTAAAATAAAATTCGAACAAGCGCAGCTTATTAGCTTTGTAAGCGCAAGAACCAATCAAAAATATAAAGCGATAAATTGTAATAATCCAATACGATCGCGTATAAGATCGATAATACGACCGCGTATAAGACGTAAGGCGGATTCGTGATGAAGCTCAAAAATGTTCGTACCTGATGACCTAACTAGGCGGACGCCAAACTAGAACTAACTAGGAAACTGAAAACAAATGCTAATTCATGTTAGCTAATAACGTAAATTAGTGCTAATTATTGCAAATTAGCACTAAAAAACAAAAACAAAGCTCGGAAACAAAGAAGAAAAAGAAAACCCAAGGGATATAATAAGTAAACTGGTGACCAACCCGAGTTTTGGGAATTTTTGGGGATATAGGAAGGGTTTGGGCCGAAAACAACCATAGTACCCTGGTGAACCCCTTATACCCGACAATAAGAGATAGTAGGCGTGAGCCCACTTCCGTTGTGTAGCTAAGTAATTTGGCAGTTTTTATACATGGTGTTTCATAAGTAACTTCCCCTGTTTCTGGCTTATTGGCTGAACAACCACAACGCGTTTCAAAGTATAATTTTGACGGCAAATAAACAACTACTCCACTTAAGTGCACAAACCATTAATTCTCACCAAAAGGAGCAACTGCGAACCTTTCAGTTAAATGATTTCCTCAAGTCGATAACGCAAAGATCGGCAAAGATCAGCAAAGTTTTGAGCCACTCTCGAACCCGCTTTGCATAGTGATCTGGAGCACCGTCCTGTTGAAAGAAGAATTCATCACTATTGAGAAGCTTCATGAAAGGTGGCATTTTTTTGCTGGGTCAACATTTCCAGCTAATTATCCCCAGTGAGAATCTCATCATAGAAGAATGGTCTGATTATTCCGTCAGAATGCATGCTGACCCAAACCGTGGTTCCAGCAGCGTGCTGTTGATGCTCAATAGTTTCGTGAAGATTTTCATATCCCCTATAAAGACAGTTGTGACGATTAGGGGGTCTCTTCAACTTACAAGTGCTTTCGTCAGACCAAATAAATCGATCTGCGAGCTCCGAGTCCTCATCCAGTTTGCTCAACCAGGATTCTGCAAATTCAATTCTGCGATCAAAATCCTCTTCGTTCAACTGATGCACAAGCTGTGGTATAACCGGCTTTAGCCCTAGACCTTTGACAATTACAGTAACTTGTGGTGCCTGATATCCCAGTTTCAATCGATAGAGGCTTGAGGATTTGTGTGGCGCCTGCAACGCTTTCTCACCAACCGAAGGAATATTATCCTCGGTGGCGGCCGATTTAAGTCCTCTAAAACGTTGCAGGGCTGACACAGATCCGGAACGATCAAATTTACTGTTGAATGATCTAATAGCTAGTCTGGAGAGTGGAGGAGAGTCATATATTGGTCAACTGATTACAAAACTATGTAGTTTCGACGTGGGAAACTTTAAGTAATACTCATAGAATACCCTGTACATCCTGAATAAAGGGAAACTGTGGAAAATTCTTAAGGCCAGCACTTAATCCAAACTATACAGGTAAGATTATAAAATTTCTGAAGAAAACCAGGGAAATTGGACAAATTAAAGGAAATAATTGGTGCTAATTTGGAAGTTTGCCCGTAAGACACCCTACACACCTCACCTCTCCACCGTCTCGCAAGATCTTTCTTCACTGTAGTTGTATATGACACCTTTTGATGACACACGTTTTTGTGGTCCCAAGTGAAATCTTTTCGGAAAAATTACGTTTTTTCGACACAGACTGTTCATCCTTAGTCGCTAATCGACCTATAAGAGCTTATTTTTTGGGGTTTGGTTGTTGTTTGGTTTTTCTCTTTGCCGGATTTAGAGGGAAATTTCTGTTTCGCGCCCCCAACCGAAAATCGCTTGTTTCAAGTGAATGACTGTTGAGACATAGCTAGGTCACGGCGCACACAATTTAAGGTAAACGAGCCATTATAATAATCTATTTCTTTGGTGAATAATATTTGGTACAGGTTATGTCTGCTTAGTAAGGAAAAAGTCTGCGATATCTTCTGCATCACAAATGTCTTAAAACGTACATTTTGTATTTTCAAATTTAAACCTACAAGCACTAAATCCAGATAATTTTCGGAAGTCGAGTGTTTCATGTAGTCCAGTTTACGATTCTTGCACCGAACATAAAACATTTGAATAATAGCTCTGATAAAACACTTGTTTGACTAATTGAATAAAAAAATTGAAGAAAAACTTATTGAAAATCGCAAAGCGATATATTTATTTTGCGTAGCACGAACTGTAAGACATTTACAAAAAACGTAGCGCCGCTCCGCAAAAAGGCAACACACTAAAGTAACAATAACGTTTTTACGAAACTCTAACACCCTAATGAGCGAAAACATATAACTGCTGTCGCGTGTAGTCAATTGACACTTCATAATTCTTTGAATTAAATGCTTAACAATGATGAAAGACTAGTGAAGCTCGCTTGCGAGCCAGAATTCGAGTGATGAGAACAATCCTCCGAGGTCTGTTGTAGAAAGCACACACAATGCCTACACACAGTACGCATTTGCAGCATTATATAAACCGTGAGTGATGGGTCATAGTTACGCCCGCCTCTTTTGATAGCCAACTTATGCAGTAGACAAAACATCATACAACGAGTACAAAAACAATAAACTAGCTATTTAATAATTCAATAAAACCCTAAATTAGCCGTGAATTCAAACCGACACTTGAGAAAAATCTCATTTTTCATACCAAGTATGAAGCAGAAGTGTGAAAAATATTTGCCACACAATATTCTTGACACTAACAATAAGCTTATCGGCCCAGAAAACCCCATATAAGGCACTAAAAGCAACAAAAAACACACATTTAGGTGCATTTCCCACGACTTTTCACCAAATATGAAATTTGGCGCCAACTATAAGCTTATAGACTCCAGATTAGGAAGTAGTTGAAAAGCTTATTATATATCATTGGAAAGCCCTGGTAAATTTAAAAGGCCTATTAGTTTGCGGATACCTCGTTTACTTATTGAGAAAAGTTGCAAAAACTGGAGGGGTTTCCCGAAAAATGGGCCAAAATGACGTCATTTTGCCCCATAAATCAGGCTCCGTCACTACACCTAAATCATTGCGGTTCGAATGAGCTATGCATCAAAATCTACCCAATTCTCGTTCCACTCGCTCGATTCGCTCGCGAGTAGAATGAGCTCGCTTCGCTCGCTCATTCCACTCGAATTTAATTATAAAAGCAAGAATTTCTTACATTCGTAAACGCTAGTGGCAATTGCGTGTGTAAAATCTAACATAAAATTGTAAGAATTGTCACACAGTTATCGTTTCGGAATACATTAGAGAGCATTTTAAATAGTAACCAGCGTATCACGCCATTATTGAACTAGTATATGCAGCCAATAGGTGGAAACACAAAAATTTTGAAGTCTTTGTCACAGGCAAACGGATTCCAACATTCGGTCCCGTATCCAAACTTATTTTCATACGTGTCACATGTCACAACGTTTTTATGAGCCGTCAGTAGATGAAAAAAGCTGCTTTTGCCCCACCTCATGGAGGAGGTTGGGGTGATGAGTCATGTGTTGGTAATAGTGGTTGGATATATGTATATATGGGTATATATGTAGCATACATGTATGTATGTATATACATACTTTATGTACATGGGAATATACAAATAAATACATACACACATAAGCATACATATAACGTTAAATTGATCTGAGATGGATATTGACTTGCCATACGTATATAGTAATACATATATTTACCGTGTAATGTATATATAGCAGCATACTACTAGTTTGGTGATAGATACTAACGTTTCAGCCGTACCAAGGGCCTCATCAGACGGCTCTAGGCTGCCGTGACGTTTTTGTTCATTTTTGTTTTTAAAAATATATACAGCAAAACATAAATATCTATTTACAAATAAAATATCTTCATTTACACCCGTTTAGCACCATACTGATGTATCAGTTGATACTTTCGTTGCCGAGCGTGGACGGATTGGTCGTAGACGAATGCTCTTATCATTACATTACCTTCTGTAACCACACATAGTATGTAGCCTGGTTCACCTGACCAACCGCGGTAACCAATTACCATGTTGAAAGTCTTAAAGTGCTCAACTCTCTTATCTTGTCGCTCGGAATGATCATCACCCTTGAAGACCGTTTCGAACACATTTGCTTCGTAGTCGTTTATGAGACGTGAATTTCCACTGGCAACGGCAAGCATGACCGTGCTGGAAATGTTTGCTAAACTGTAGAGACATAAGCGATCGTTCGCAACGAATGAAAGCGTAAACTGAATTAATAAATTGAGCACGTTCCTTTCTAAAACATTTCATCCCTGCCAAGGGAATCATCAGACGGCTTTATACCGTATACACGGTATCGGCTACCATTATGTTTTTTCTTTTTACTTCAAATAAAACATATTACACAATTTAATAATATCGTGATAATATTCAACATACAACATAGGGTACGATAATGATAATTTACACAAAGACTGTTTAAAATTGTTTTCATTCTTCGTTATGAACTCAACTGCCTTTATCACCGCTTTTCGTCGTCGTTTAACCATGATCAAATTTTCTTCCTCCTTCGATCGCATATCTATATGGTCGCTCGTAGCTTGACATTGACGTCTAAACTCATCCACCTGCTTTTTCCAATAAGCAACTTTGTTTTGAAGATAAGTATTGCGCTCATACTGATACATTATTGATACGCTTCGCGAATGTTGATTCCAATGTATCGTTGACGAAGCACTTTGTCCAAATCGCATGTTGCGAGATGTTTCATAAATCTTGCTCCCATATAATGGTTGCTGAATGTGTATCTGCGATAAATCCCAACCGATCGTACCAATATGAGTCCGTGTTGATATGGTATCGATAGTTTCATAAACAAATGTTCAAACACGTTGAATAGATAAACCATATATGCACTCCATTTAAGACCTTTAGGTGGTTTGAGTCGAACGATGAAATGTAAATTTCACGACGTTTTGTTAATCCGCTTGACATCGTAACCATTTGTTGGGTTCCATTTTTCGCTTGATCCGTTTGTCCAATCGTTGTAGTATAAAGTTTTCGTACAATTTTCGAGGTTCCACGTAGTAATAGTATTACGTTTTACACATATGAACAATATAACCGTCTCCACGACAACAGCTACAAGTAACACAACATATAATGTAATAAAACGTTTGTTATCTATGGTTGATTCACCTGTTTTCTAAAGCTATTTAAGACATTTTATTCCAAAATACTTCTTTATTTGAGTTTATGTTCAATTCAACTGTAAGTTCTCCCATTGCGAAAATCGCAATAGCGTTCTTTAACTCTTCCGCAAAATCAATAGAAAATCTCAATTGCCCGTCTGGTGGGTTTGAAAGATAACTGCAATCGCTACTGTGATCTTTGCTCAAATCAATACGAAATATCTGATAACCGGCACCATGTCAAAAACCAACTTCAGTTAATTCCAAATTCTCTGTTCTGCCGTTTAATGCATATAATGTATTATAAACAATCTCATATCATTACCAATCTTGCTCGGTAGAGATATATTACACGGGTATCAATCGTCATTCATAAACACTGTAAAACTTGTCATATCTTGCAAACTTAACTTGAACAGATTTGATTTGGGTGCACCAGCATAAGCTTGTGTTATTCCCCAAATGTATATTCTGCGGGGTAGCGCTCCTTCAAAAATTGTCCAATCCACATTCTGCAATCCTTTATTTACTGAAAGCGTTCGAATCTTACACTAGGGAATTTAACCCCATTTATGTAAAATTTTATCTTGATTTTCCAGAGCTTGTTTTGTCAGCCTTGCTTTTGGTATGTAAAGTTTAAAATCGTTTATTCGAACTAAAAGTTTATTAGCTGGTTCATGCAATGATATCAGTGATGGTGAACTTCGAGTAAATTTAAACTCTAGTCTGCTTTTTGGGAGTAGATAAGTCAGTGTTAACTGTGAGTCTGTAATAATAGGAAAGTAAAATTCACATTTTTGTGACATTGAACTCAACGCGTTCCTATAAACGGAACCCTCATTATCTTGTAGATCATCAAACATATACGTCTGATCCGGTTTATAGAGACATCCTGCTAAATATTGTTTCCTTTGCTCTTCACTCATATGTAGCATGTACAATATATATGTCGTCAAGGGTAATGTTTTTGGTTAAAGGTTATTGGTTCTCCATTAATTTTCATTTCAACGGAAGAAAAAAGTGCGTACCCAAACATATTACATGGTGCAAATTTGAGAGGTGCGTCCTTGACCTCTTTCCCATCCCCTTTTAGTATTTGAAATTCAATATATGCAAATATTTCTGATATATCAATTAAATCAAATGCACTTTCACCAATTTTAAAACAAAACGAATCATCCGTATCAATGCTTGGCAGCGTTGTTTCACATGCGACTTCCATCAGGTGTGTGGAGATGATTGATTGCTGAACAGGGTATTGATTCCCCTGCTAGTTAATTTTTCGACGCCGCATTCGTTTGCCATGTTTGCTTTTCCTTTTCTTCTTCTTACGACCATTTTTAAGACGTTTCTTCTTTATATTCTTTGTTACTACTGCATTAAGCTGTTTTGACGAATTAAAGCACAATGGCAGCGCCATATTGACGTATATTCAGCAACTGCAATAGTCCTTTTTAAGAACTTTACGAGAACTGTAACCTAATGACCATTTTTGCTCCTTGAAAAAACTCCACGGGTTTGAATTTACAGTCTAATACCTCAAAACCCAGAACTTTAAACATACAATTATTCAAGTGTAATGATATAGTATCTTTGGGTGCTGATATTACATGTAGCAGTGGTTTATATCTTCCATTAACTAATCGATCTTTTATAAATGAGCTCATAACAAAAGTAGGGTTTCACCTTCCAAGATCCAATTGTTCTGCCCCTTCCGCTGAGAAACGTCTCTGCTTTTCGAGTCGTTGATGCTGATCCCAATACCCCAGTACTGATCCCATTCTGACGCCTCCGCTATTAGTGCGTTTTCTGTACCAATGAGTGCCGCGCGTACATGAGGTAGCTGTTGCATCTTTGTACGTAATCCCACTTTCATTATCGAAGATGCATTGTCGTGCCACCTGTTCGCATCGAAGTTTTTGATTTCACGACCTAGACTTTTCTGTTGAGATGGTTTGAACGTTGACATTATCGGTATGTATGATTCTGTATCGTTGAAGTAACGTGCCTTCTCCCATTTCTCGACACAATTGTACTTGACGCCATTGATCATTACCCGTCCCACATTGAAGTTGCTGAACACGCTCCATCCTGATCGAAATAATACGAGTGGTGTGCCGTCGTTTGTAGTAGAATATTTAGTACGTTCCATAACGTTATTTAATACTGCTGTGTAACAATTTAAGACACGACCGATTTCAATGAAAGCAAAACTAAGACTGAACAGCTTTTAAAAATACACGTCTTTTATATAGTTGTCTGCTCGATTTTGATTGGTTGATGCCTTTTTAAGTATAAAGTGTTCTCCATTTAGTTTTATGTTCCACAACTCTACTTTTTCTACCCCTCCCAAATGCTGATAGGGGTACACTGCCTAGTAGCGTTTCAAATTTTTCAGAATCAAGAGCTCGAGGGGGTGAAAAGTTGTCGTCTGAGACAAAGAATTTGACCAAATCAAAAATATTGGAACCAACAGTTTTGTCTGGGCAGATTACTAGGTTGTTGTCCTTTAATATTGTTCAACATAAATTTAGCTTTATTTCTTAAATGTTTAGGAAACGTCAGTGACAAGTCGGGTGTTTCTCTTGTTTCATAAACAGCTACTTCATTTCTAACTGGTACTTTATTCTGCAATCCACTATTTTTCGTAATATCCAACCAACTTACCGGTACCACCTCCATGTTACGTGCCATAATGCTTGTTGAAATAATTAATTAAATGTTTGACGACAGTAGGTTTAAGTAATTTTTTCTTTTTAGAACTTGAAATACGTTTGCTTGCAATACTTTTAAGAACTTTTCTCTTCGTTTTGGTGTTTTGTATGATATTATATGCAATTTCTGCAAATACGTGAAGTAGAGTAATGGGCGCTACTTTGTAATAGCTGAAACAACTTTAGAAGATGATCCACTAAGAAACTTTAATGCTGGTAAATTACGTTCAAGATTTCGAGACATTTCCATAGTTAACTGAAATGCTAAGCCTTTTTAAGAATATACAAACAACTGCTCATCGTCAGGGAATATATTCTGTCTCACCCTTAGTACACTCTCTGTTGCCGGTTTCAAATCAAGAAACAAGTACCCAAACGGTTCTTTCGTTGCTTGCTCAAATGCGTTTGATAGAAAGTGAGGTTTTGAACGCCACATTTGTCTTCCCAAGGTATGTACCATTGACTGATCTCGAAAGTTGGGGAACAAAACCATATATTGAGCATTTCGTGTAATGGTTCGCATATATTTGCCTTCGTGATACAGGTTTTGGGTTACAAATATCGTACTGAGTTTATTGTGAGGCATGCGAGAAAACACTGCTGCAAGCTTTTTATCATTTGCTGCTTCGATCATTAAGTCGTCTAGTACACAGATTGTGTGCCCATTAGATGAGGGAAACTCTGTGGGTATGCCTTCGTAAATTTCTAAATTTGAAATTTCATTCAACATTTTACCATAAATATCTTGAAATATGTTGTAACAGTACAAAATTTTGTTGAATGGTTGATCAAATAGCCCATGTTTCAATAATCGAAATATCCATCGAGTTTTTCCATAGATTGTGAAACATAACGGTGACATCTCGATTGAGTCGGTATCCAATGTTGCATTTAAGATGCGCTGCACCACGATATCGCCCACATAGATGACAATGATCCTTAGCTTTATCGTCTTTTGTCAACCACCCACCATATAAATAGCATGAGACTGCTTTGCGATGATTTACATAATCTCCATCCGTCATGCTGACTGCCTTTTGATTATCCATATGGTTCTGCTGATACGACGTTGAAAGATCTATGATATTGTGTAGAAAGTTCTTCACTACATCGTCACCTCTGTATACAATGGATTCTCCAATCTCCATCTTGTCACTACAACATCCAAATGCTTCCACGAGACCATAACCACATCGTGTATGACGCTGATACTGATTGGTATAAAACGAAGTGGGTGAAGGTTCGCTGGTGTCCATTTTCTGAAGAATAAACTCAAAATCTTCATAGATGACGTATGGTGCACGTTACATACGGTGAATGTTTGTGAATTCTAGTGTTGAGTTAGGTTGGGGAACTTCGACGCGCGAAGGTTGATTGTTGCGACATCGGTGAATATGGTGGCCACGTTGTTTCTCGCTGTAGCAAGGTATGAGACATTTGCTACAAAAATACTTTCTTCGATGATCCTGTCGTTGATCGAACAAGAGAGCATCTAAGCTCCGTACCAAACAATAATGGTTCTTGTATAGTAGAAGGTGCACGTATTTTTCGTGTTGAGTCTTTGATATAAATAGTGGGAATATAACGTCATCGTCCTCTAAACCATACACGTTAGTTGCGATGTTGTTCTGCCGCTCGAATCGAGGGACATCTTGAAGTGTTACTGGGTACGTGATTCCATCCACGTTAAGATTGTCCATATATTTTTGATACTTATTGATACAGTCCAGGTGCTGCTTTCGATCCTTTGGATGTAAAGATACTAATACTGACCATGCGAAACAGTTGTTGTCGTCATTCTGTATGTTGAGAATTGCGTGCTCGTTGCGGATGGATCCTGGAAGTTCTTTGTACGACGATCCGCGCAACGGTTGGTATGTACTGATGTGAACATCTGCATGCTTGACAACTTCCAATATCCATCCGGACCCACGTGCCTCGAAATCTTCTAGTTTCTTTAG
Source organism: Trileptium ribeirensis (assembly GCA_030248225.1). Classification (NCBI taxonomy): domain Eukaryota; kingdom Metazoa; phylum Nematoda; class Enoplea; order Enoplida; family Thoracostomopsidae; genus Trileptium; species Trileptium ribeirensis. Next base: position 676 of record JASANE010004347.1, on the reverse strand, counting down.
TATCTCGTTGAAAACGCTTGTGACCTCATCCGCGACGTTTGATCCGAGTAAAATTGCTCGGACCTTGTTGTTGAAATGTGCCGTCATTGTAGATCCATCGAGTTTGTGTAGTACCCATTGAATACTGATCCATGATTTGATGCCTGTGGTGACGCTGCTGTTTAAGTAACTTCTCCACTATGACTGTTGATTGCTGGAGAAAGATTGAGTGGTCACTGACGATATGTTTGGGTACGATTTAATAACTCCGAATGTAGCACTTGAGTGCCTTGCTCCATTGATGTAACGTGATTGAGTGGGTTTCGTCAATAACCCTTGATCGTTGCGTACATCCAATGATTTCGTTCGCCATCGTCATTAGATCATCAAGGTCAGCTTCAATGCGTCGCACCTTGACCGGTTGATCTTCAATTTCGACCTTTATCAATCGCTTCCTAGATATAGTTGATGTTGAGTGCGGTTGTTTTTTCACCGCTACTGACTGATTCACCGCCACTCCACTGTGAAATTTTGCTACATGACGATTATGGTTGTCGTTTCTGGTGAATTGCTTGCCGCAATGAACACACCGAAATTCCATTTCCCCGTGAACTGATTGTTTATGACGTGCCATATGATCGCGTCGAGTAAAATGCTGATTACATGTATCGCATACGAATACCATTGTTACTTTTAA